>OY740767.1:136466192-136535698 GCA_963513935.1 Aphrophora alni | reverse complement strand
CATCCGGATTGTCCTTCTTGTATTAATTACTGGCTGCGCCCCATGTTTTTTCTCTCCAAGTATTCCAAATATATTTATAGTCACTAACAATTATTCCTCAAAATTGTAGAAGAGTCATGAAAATTATTTTATACTTTTTAGTCCGTTTTAACGTGGTAACTTATGTTTAAAAAAATATATATTTGATTTATTATTTTTGTATTTTAGTCTTATGTCCGGGTGAACGATTTCAATCGGTTTTGTATATATATATATATATATATATATATATATATATATATATATATATATATATATATATTGATGAGACTTTGACAGTCACTAGCTAGGCGGGTGGTATGCGCTTCAGGAGTCTCGCAAAATCTTTTTTTTTCAGAATGGCATCGTACATCGTTAACTAGGCGAGCGGTTTGCGTCTCGGAAGTTTCGCACGTTCGTTTTTCAGAATGGCGGTGTGCATCGCGCTCAAGCCGAGCAACACGGGTTTCGGGAGCCTCGTTTGCTGTATCTTGAGCATGTCTATGCACGTCATCGGCAAATCGATAAGAATTTGCGTCCTCCGTTTCACGCGACCTCGCTAGAGCTTTCGTTTCTTATCATTTTCAAGTTCGATCTTGCACTGTTTTTCTGGACGTTCTGTAGCTCGCTTACGGCGTTTGGCTAATCTTGCCAACTTATTTACTTCTGATTCCTGTTGTATCCGATCTTACCAGTTTTGCTTCTTCTTCTCTAATCGGCGCTTCCGTTGAGTAGCCGTCTCTTTAACCGTTGTAACGATTGTCAGAAATGTAATATTCACATATCCGCTTAGCATACTGTTGTGGTATGTTAAAAAATTTCTTTTATTTGATTAATCCAATAACTCTCACAAGCCATGAAAATTTGCCTCTTCCTACCTCAATATTCCGGTTACCATTCAAAAGCAAAGCTATAACGCGTTTAAATGATAACGCGGTTAAGCGGTTTCTTTAGCAAGAGAAAGTGGGATGGGGAGAGAGATGGGAGAGAGAGATAGGAGAGAGAAAGAGATAGATAGATAGATAGATAGATAGATAGATAGATAGATAGAGAGAGAGGGAGAGAGGAGAGAGAGAGAGAGAGAGAGAGAGAGAGAGAGAGAGAGAGAGAGAGAGAGAGAGAGAGAGAGAGAGAGAGAGAGAGAGAGAGAGAAGAGAGAGAGAGGAGAGAGAGAGAAGAGAGAGAGAGAGAGAGAGAGAGAGAGAGAGAGAGAGAGAGGAGAGAGAGAGAGAGAGAGGAGAGAGAGAGAGAGAGAGAGAGAGAGAGAGAGAGAGAGAGAGAGAGAGAGAGTGCTACAAGGGAGTTGAGTCACCAGACCAGGTTTCCGTAGTAGCAGGTGAGTCTGTTAAATGCAGCTGCTTTTAAGTTATTGAAATTGAGTAACGCTCACGAATTCCAAATCATACAACCAATCCACCTAAAAATCTAGGTCTTGCAATACATCATATTCTTTCCAAATTTCTTATGGTACCTACCTCCAAAGCATTCAACAATATCATCTAGCAAATAACATCAAGTTTTTGAAATTCTAAACTCTTTTTTTTTAGAACTCTCGTGTCATCCGCCGAGAGAAAACACACGACCGACATCGAGAGATAGGGGAGGAAGTGGTGTCTTCGATGAGTCACCAAACATGCGTACTTTAGTAGGTTTTGGTATCCTCAGAGAGCCTTCACCAGGTGGCTGCAGCTGTTTTCCAATAAGTCACATAAGGCCTTAGCAACTCGAGTCACACCTTCAATCCACCTCAATCTAAGTTCTTTACCTAACTCTCATCCATGTTTCCCTCAAAGGGCCTTCTAGGACTCTTCTCAGATAATTCTGATGAAATGTTCAACGAACTCTCCTAATCTGTATGTAGTGGATGATAGGTTACAGAAAATCTAAACTAATAAAAGATATTTTAATGAGTTCTATCCATTTAACCTTGAATTGATTGACTGCCATTAAAATGCATAACTTTCTGTCATGTTTTATTTATATCACACATAATTAATAGGAAGAAATACAATGTTGTTAGGTAACAAGGGCGTACCCAGGATCAAAACTAGGGGGGGCAAGGGGGGGCAAGCCATGGTCATTCAATATACAATTGATTATTAAAATAGTTATTTCAAGAATTGTATTAAATTCCAGCAACAAAATGTATAATAAAGATTTATTTTTTTTGCTTCCAGGGGAGGGGCAGCTGCCCCCCCTGCCCCTCGTTGGGTACGCCCATGTTAGGTAATATAATGTAAATAGGAATAACATAATTATTTATGAAGTTGGAATTTCAATACTTTACACTTAGACGTGCCAACTAATAATTTGAACATTGCAATAATAATATACAACGTAATTAAATACAAGCACAAAAAACAAAGGAAATAATTAAATAATTGTAAATGTAACGCATAAAATTTGAACTATCACAATAAACAAACACAATATATTGTAAAATATCATTTGTTAACCAATAAGTTTGGAACAAACCGGTAATTAAAAATATAATATTAGGATATAGATAGATTTTTCAATGATAAGGAAAACCTAAAATATAAATAATTGAAAACATTGTCTGGGCGAATCACGGAATGGTCTGATGCGACGTAATTAACTATGAAACATATGAGCTTGGAATGGGATCAACTACATAACGTACCACTGAATCATAGAATAAAACTACCTTTGACAAAATATCATAAAAGAATATAATTATACAGATAGTTGGTAATAATTAGTAAATCAATGTAAATGGAATACAATAAAGTTCGAAGTAAAATAATATAAAATAAATAGTAATAAATACCAAAAGTCAACTTTTTGTAAAATTAAGATGAGTACCTAACAAATCATTAGTTAATTTAAAATAGATCCATAAATTCATTCTACAATTTTAAAACAAATGAAATACATATATAAAATCTCAATAATAATTTATCTCAATAGAAATGAGAAAGTGTGGAATACAAGCGAACAGTGTATTACAGGTAAGGAAATAATATTTTTTCAAGTAAAGGTGTATGAAAATCGTATGGAAAATTGTTTTTTATATTTTCTTTATTTCAATACCATTTCTCTTTTCATATAAAAGTAAGTTTATTTAATTTCTTTTTTAATATTTGAATATACGCACAAGATAACTTCAGTTTTTCTTTTAAACGAAAATGAAAGTAGTTGTTTTCAATTTTGTATGTTCATTTTCCTTTCTCGTATAATCAAAATTCCTAAACTGATGTACAAATATAAAGTATCCTCAAAATAACTGTTATCCTGAATTTAATATGCTTATCTCTAAGATCAGTCTTCACGAGATCGAACAATGATTTGACATGACGTAACCATTCGCATGATTGTTCTCTTGTGAAGCTTCCTCTGTATTGTTCAGAACCTTAAGTCTGAAATTTTCATAAGGTAAGTGAATATCTTTTGATTTACTTTTTTGACATAAATCAATTTTGATTCTACTTTTCTTCTAACATGTATATCTAAACAACAGCCCTACCTTTTTTCATGGTTTCGTTATTCTTTATACTCTTGTGTCAGTATTTAATCATCTCTACTCAATTAGGTTCGCTCTTGACGAATATAATCTGCTATATCTTTGTTACAGTCTCTTTGCTTGTCAAGAGACGGAGTTAATTTAATTACATGTCTTTAGGCTATTAAATATTGTTAAAATCATAAACATCTTTTGCCATCTACTTTATTATAATGTGAATTATTAAATAAATACAACAACATACCCTCTAAAAAAACAAAAAAACATTGCCAATGAAAATTTTTAGTTTTGGTTCCTCAAACTATTTTAATTAAACTCGGTTCCGCTAAGTACCTAAAATATATTAAATTTATATTTGCATTTAGATCATAAAATACTAAAAGTTGATCAAAACTGTTCTCAAATCTACCCATTACGTATTATTCTGCATACGAAAAAAATTAACCTTTTAAGACAATTGATATCTGTATGATAACCCGTTAATATGGTTTTAAAATAATATTTATTAATACGTTTTTTTAGGGAGGCCTGAGATTCTAGTCCTGGTTTTATTTCTCAACTCCGAATACTCATTCATAGGTTATACGTTTCAGTCAAATTTCAGTTTTTTGGAAAACGGTAAGATACTTTCAATTATGTTCTATTTGTCCTCTACTCCTCAGAGTACGTGACACCATGCATTTCCTTAACCTGGGCAGTGATATATTATGTCTGTCCTCAGCTTCGCCGTATTCTCTACACACAAGGTCTGGTCCATGAACTCGAATCTATGTAGTTGACTACAGGTCTGTAGGTTCCTGTAGGTCTAACCTGCTCAACTTAATGGCTTTCTCTTTATTGAGTTTTTAAGGAACCTTGAACTTCCTCTTAGACTTTACATTACCTTCAGTTCTATCCCAAACCTATGATGTTTCTTCTAGATCCTTTAGGAGATACAACTATGTCCCAATATCTAAGATATTCCAGACGCAGGAACTGGTCCGATGAAGGTTCCTTCTTTTATGTCTCGAGATTAAAAGTGCATGTTTACCAAGATTGTTTTGAGGGAGTTACGACAATCCCACACCACCTCGGAGGTATATTTCCGATTTAGCAAAATCTGAAGTGCTGCATTGGTGTTAGAGGTTGTTTGTGTAGTTTTAATGTTAGGGAATGATTAAGATGAATAATGTTAGCTTGATTGTTTTATATAAAACTTTCTGATATTTTTTTCCAAGGCGTTACTTTTGCATTTTTAGTTTTGCAATCATTTGTTTTTTTTAGCAATCTATATTTTTTCTTTGCAAACTAAGAAAGCAAAAATCGGTCCTGTCATTGTAGTCTTTTCCAACTGCCTGATATAGAGTTAAAAAGAACCCATTGTGGTGTTCTTTTTACATTTTTTATTATCTTTAACCATTAAATAATTAAATTCAGAAAAAATTTTAAATTGTATACATAAGCTATTGTCAAAATAAATCCTTTTTAAAAAATTAAATGATGACCAGCCTACACATTTGTATTTTTAATCATCTGATGATTATTATACCAGTAATCTAATAAAGGTTGTACAGAGTTTCATTATAGTAAAAGCAAACTATAACAGAAAGGAAAGTATTACATAGATAACATTCAGAGTCATCATTTTGAAGTACAATATTTACGGATTGTAGCGTAAATTTATGGACCATACTATCTTTTCCTTCATTATCAGTTACAGACATAGTTAGACGAGACTTTTGTACCACTCACTAAATTCTTGACATATTTAGGAATGTTTGAGTTGACATTAAGACAAATTTCCTCGATATACTAATCTTTAGCAGCTTTCCACAAGGGTAAGAACAGATTAAATATAGTTTTTCATAATGTTATGAGGATTGCGAAAAAAAAATAATTTTATTGAAGGTAGTTTTCATGCTTTTTACTTGATTACACTTTTCCACACAGTATTGGGTACTTAAGATTCTCTAAATGGCAAATAACATGACCATTTATATTTGGATTTTATAAGAGGTTTCCAGGAGATCGCAAATAACCAACGATACTGTTAAGTAAACATCCTTCATCTCAATAAATTAAAAGAACTTTTACAAAAAATTAGTAAAGGCCTGATTGTTGGGTTTTTTGTAAACTGATCTGGTACATGCTATCCCATCTTGTTTTTAAAATCCCTAAATTCAAAGAAGTTTGTTTCAACAAAATTTGAGCCTTATTCGTTATTGAATCCTAGACCTTTCACGGATCCTGTCACTGCAAATATTCTAATATAGGTTTATAACTACTGGGCTCGATTTTTATCAGATTTCTTTCAAATTCCATTAGGCCTAACTGTTTTTTATAGAGCGGCTGTTCTATATCATTTCTCCACATACATTAATTATTGTCAACCACATTTTTTGATTTTATTAAAAACCTTCAATTGTAGGTTTTAAACTTTTAGAGTTAAATTGGTAACACTGGTTTATCAGTTTTAATGTCCATTGAAACGTATTTTTATTGGTACGAACATATCGATCCAATAAAAGATCAAATTTATATTATTACTTTTACTAATTGAAATTCCTTTATAGATTAACTCAGTAAACAGAAAGTTTGCAATTTATTTGTATCACTTGATTTTCAATTTGATAATAGATCAAATTAGGAGAATACTTTGATTGAATGTAATTTCAATAAAGTAATTTATTGTACTTTTATTTGATGAGGCAAATAGATGGAAAGAAAATCGAATTAATTTGTGAAAAATTTAAATTAAAACTGGTTTTAGATAGAAGTTAGAGAGGTATATATTGTAAGCTGGGTTAGGATATTGAATGGTGTTTTCATTATTAAAAACCATTACTTTTTGCAAAGTACTACTACATAAATTAACCAGAATTAAATTCAAATTGTCGTATTGTATGTATAAAAAAATTAATAAAACATCAAGTAAATAAATATAAAGAAATTTCATAATAATATGAAGACATTTGTTTATTATAAGTAATAAATTGCGTTTAAAATGATATCATTACAATATTGCATATAAATTAAACTGTTTACACTGATGACCACTGTACTTGATAGAATTCCATTTTAACAAATAAAACACAATTTTTCTTTTGTAAAATTCTATTATTTATTTGGTCTAGCTAAATAAAAATATTGTGTTTTATTTGTATAAATTACACATATTTTGTAACAGCTGTAACAGTTATAAATGGAATACTGTTTAAACAAGAAGTATAATCTCTAAATGTAACACTTTCTTTAATTCCGGGTTTGACAGTATGTAGAGTAACACAAACTAAACTGTAACAACTCTAGAGACTGTGGTCAAAAGTTTTAATCTACTTTGTGATCTGTTCTGCGCAATCCTTTTTTATACTTCAAGTCGCGGGTCCAAAGAGGAAAGTTTTGATTTACAGTGGATTTAGATGAAACAGGGTGACTAAATGTACGAAAACACTTCGTCTCAACAAGGGATCTTTGAAATCGAATTTTGTTACCATTGGTACCACAAAAACTCTTAATGTTTTATTAATAAATTTTACTAATAAAAAAGTATTGAAATTATTTAAGAGTTCGTAATGTACCATCAAAAGTTATGAAAGGGAAACAAAATATTGATTTAAAAAAGCGAAATAAGAGCGAAAACAAAAAATTACGAAATGAAAAAGTATTATCAACGTAGCTCAGATATAAATTTAAAGGTTTTGACATGCCTTGTGTAGGATTGACAAGATAAACAATTCGTAGGTTTATCTCGGTCCAGATAATTTTTTTGAAACCAAAAATCATATCTCTCAACTTTCTATCTAGTAACGACTTTGTCCAAATACACGTCAGATTCGGGAATTTGTTGTTTTGAAGAATAAAACATCTACTATGCAATTATTAGAGCTGAATGTTGGTGATAATTTTAATATTTAAGTTATGATTTTTTTTTTCATATAACGAAAGATGCATTGGTTTTAATATTTAAAATCCGAAGTAAAGAACCGATGAAGTTCTTTCTGTTAGTCAATTCTTTATTGCATTTAAAAAATTCATACCGATTAAAACGTATTTCAGGTCAAAATAAAACTTTTTGTTTCTCTGTTCCGAAAGTCCTGCTCACTTTTAACCCAAGGAGAATTTCACTGTATATAAATAAGTGCAATATAAATTACCATATGCATGTAGATGGTACTATTCGTCAACAGAAAAATAAGGTAACAATTATAATTAGTTAACGTAAAACAATTTGAAGAAATTAAAACGTGAAATAATCTACTACATTAGAAAATGTTGTGTAAATAATAATTAGTTTTTATATAAATATAACTTAAGGTAGATTTCTGTATAAGAAACGTTTTTGCATGATTTAACTTATTTTGTTTCACTTTCAATACAATTAATGAATCGGGTTTAGTAAAATTTAAATAAGTCCAAGATGTACCAATGTGGGACGAAACCAGTTTCATCGTGGATGTAGAATCCAGCGACGGTATTCTAGATTATTTCATACCCAACATTCACTACCAATCGTGCCTCCACACATTCCTTACAATGCTGGTTCAAACGTGTACATTGTAGAACCAAATGGTGAACGTACACAAACTTGATTTGCAATAGCGAAAAGACTAGCCACTAGACTGACCAAGAAATTGGAACAAATCTAAACATTTAAAAATTCGATGTCACTTTTAATATTTGTGTGATTGTTTTATTGACATAACTATTATTATATTATTAATTAAAAAGCAATATCACTTTTTTGTTCCTCAAGATTTCCTCTGAAATATGAAATGATGTAACTTGCATAGCTTCGATAAATTGATATTTCTTATTAGGAGCGAGATATACTGTTCACAGAGCCAATAGTTTATATTTAATTAGTAAAGATATTAGATATTTATTTCTGAGCCCAATGATTGTTTTGTGTAAGTAAATATCTCCTAAGGGGTTCACGTATTAGGAGAGTATCAAACCCGAGGTACTTTAGCTGGAGCTGTAACGTCCTTAGTCAAATCCCACTATTCATCTTTCCTATGAGTTCTCTTTTATACAACTCTTTTATCTTACGACATTAATAATTACACCGGAAATGTTACGAAATGTACAACATGCTTTTGAGTCCAGGATCTATGTCTGCCAAGATTAAATGGTAGCCATTTCGAGAACTTATTCTGAGCTAAAAAAACAAGGTAAGGCTCTTACTATGAATTTACCAACATAGAGCAGTTAGTTTCTAATGTAATAAAAACAACCGGAGTTTGTAAGTTAACATTCACAATTCGATTGGTCGTTATGTTGGATAGGATGAACTTAGAGACATCTAGTTTACGTCATTATTCTGATTTTTAAAAACCTTTAAAATGAGGTATCACTCAATAGGGGTTGCTATTAAAATTCTAGACTTACCCCCACACTACCCCATTTTGGAGGTAAGGGTTGAAAATGTAAATACTTCAAAAAACTCCTCCATTGGTTATCTAAACTTTCCCCAAAGCAAATCTGTCTATTTCGATTTAAAAAAATAATAACAGAGAGGTTGGACTTTTAGGACAATAGGTATATTATTCGGGTTAAAAAGAAAAATGTACTGAACACAACATACTGTACACAACATGGGAACTAAACTCGTAGGAACTAAACTATGCAGACCTTGTGTTTCAGTCGTTAATAGCGCTGCATGCCTTTACTGAACTCGTAGGCAGTGATAAGCTGTTAACCTATTTAAAACAGGTGTTATTATGAATCATTTGATTTTACGCAAATTACATTTATTCAATGGAAAACAACTGATAGTAATATCATTTTATTCTTGTAATATGACAATTTGATAATTAAATTAGTTGAGTTATTTGACTAATTAAAAAATCTCAAATGTTAATTGAAATGTGCAGCAAACATTAGCTATGTAATTATTCTTAGCTTTAAATGGGGAACTTAATGAGAGCCTTTTTAATGACATAAGTCAAATCTCCACCTGAGGAGCGAGTGCCATGTAGAATTATTCGGTAGGGTTTACAAAATAAGTATTTTAGAGTGTTAGTGAAGATTATATCTTTAGAATATTAAAAGTTCCTGTGAAAGGGTGGGTGGCCAAAATGGAAAGAAATACAATAATAATTTAGGTTAGCTTAGCTTATCATATTATACGTTTCATTGATGATTGCGACACAGTAATAGTTTAAATGAATGGAGCCAACAACAATAGACTAAACCACGAGATTATTCTTGGAATCCCTTGACTTTCCTCATATGACCTAAGTCACTCACTACTAAACACGAAATTTTTAACGTAAATAAATTTTGATATAGCCTTTCTTCTTATAAACAATTTCTCTTATCTTTTTCATTTAGAGGTTCCCTTTTTCTTTATAATTTTCTCTTTCTATTTGATCATACAAACAGGTTCAGTCTTTACGATCATTTATTATGCAATCGTTGCAATCACTTGTTTTTAGACTAGCAAGAAGGTCAAACTCATACTTATCCTAATAATAATGTCACCTACTTTATAGATATTATAATACCAACTATTAAATAAATAATTCCAAAATCACATCTACAAAATTGATATTGCTATTTGTTCATTTACAATTTATAAATAAATTTGTTAATTATTAATTGTTGTTGTATATTTTTATTTCATTTTAAGAAGACAAATTCTTCAACTTTTAAATTATTAACGTATTATTTTGAAACATATTTGATTAGATGAGGGAAGGATTTATTTTTAATTTGTTTAAAAAAAATCCCCTTCCCTCAAAGGTTTAACTTTAGTGATTACTGGTGCCGGAATCCCGAAATAGCCTAGGTAGATTTACCGTTATCTTAATCTATTCTTGCGTTATAGCCTTCCTTTTCATTTTTCTATGTTAACCAATTCATATTTTATTCCGCTATTATTGTATTCGACGGTTAGAGTTAACTAATTTATCCTATATTTTAAAACATTGATGACGACAAAGTTTATCGCCTTAAAACAATTGAAACTTTACCTTGAATATTTTTTATGATTAGCAAATCAGAAATAATACGAAAATCAATACTTTGAAATGCTTATTACAATTTTTATTAAAGTATACAGATTTTACAAGTATTTCAATTATAATATATGAAGAAAAAAAACCTACAAAGAAACCCGTTTGAAATAAGTCTGTATATAGGTTTTATTTCCATTATTATTTGATACATAATTTATATGCCAATAAAATTGGAAATTATTAACAAACATTTTACAGTGTATGGTGCTTGGGAAAAAGAAAAAAATACACACACGTATATACTTATAAAAATATATGAAGAATCACAAATACAATTTCAGTACACAAATAAAAGATCCAAATATCATAAAGTTGTTTTAAATAAATTTTTCAAAAAAATAAAAAATTGCTTAAATCTGTTAAAAATGCATAGGCCTACATCGTAGTTGGATGTACAGTAAATTTGGCGAGTAGCTCATAACATAACAATGAATCTTAAATTTGACGTTTTACTTATGACTCCATTTACTAATGAACACAGATAGCGCTATAAATTAACTTTCAAAAAATAATTTATCAATGTATTACACTCTTATATTACTACAATAATCTTATTACTACATCAGTCCCATCATTTTAAATGTCTCGGTCATTTCTGATCTATTTTATTAGTGGATTTTTAGAAAACCGTTATAATTGTCACTTTTTAACAGTCAGTTTTAGACATTAAAATAAGTTTGTCTTTTGCCTTATATTGCTTAATAATATCTGTATGTAAGATAATTGATTTGCACCACAATATTAAACAGATTCTATCTATTGTTTTGAAATCATTCTGCCCAAGCCGAGTGTCGATCCTCCCTCTGTTTGTTTTTGGATGATGACTCTCGAAAACAATACGCTGAAGTTATCTTAGAAGAAAAACGACTTCGGCGTGGGGAAAGTGCAATCGAGGAAAGTGTATTGAAGTTGTGTGCAACAGGGGTTAGAGATTAATATGAAAGATATTGTATTGGAGTTGGTGAGCTTTTTAATATTTTTAAACCAACATTTCCGATCATAGTAATTGTTTCTTGACTGGGGCTTCATGTTTATATATACTTATATTTTATTTAGCATCTGTGTTTTAGAATACATTGTGCAAAACTATCGCATAGAATATTTCATTCACCTATCTCTACAACTAAATAAAAAACAAACATTACTCCTCATCACTCAAACTGTCAGTTCAATAGTTGTCAGTCGAAAAGTGAAAATGTACCAATGACGACGTCTTTCAAAAAAATATAACTTTTAAATTTGCTTTGATTATGCCTTAAACACGTCCTTATCATGAATTGTATCTGATAATAATCGAGGTTTTAACAGCGACCTAGGTACATTTCTCAAATTTGAGAACAATCTTGTACTAGTTTTTCTTATTTTTTTAAAATATTTACTGAAGTGTTTCAGAGTTTCACTATCTTTGTAAATTATAATTCGAACTATTTAAAGTAAGTCGGAGTAATTCCGAAAAGCGTCGACAAATACAAATAATAAGAAAATCCTATGATTCACCCAAAAGCAGATATATTTGTTTAAATATATTTTTTTTATTTTTGTTGTCTCTTATTCTTGAAACGTTTTATTATAGCAAAAGTGATAATTAGCACATAGGATTGGGATATTAATAATCACTTTTCATTAAAATTTACATAAAACACCAATATTAAGCATCTCCTTCTGCAAATAGATATTTTGTTTAGTCTACAATTTTAATCAAATTTATTTGTGGGAAAAGACGGGGTACATCCAAGTAGCAAAAACTCAGACTGTGAAGTACATGTGAATATTATGTAGTTCTCCAGATTTTCATAATCGGTATCAGTAGAGTAGTAGTAAAATTGGTAGATGTAGCGGTAATATTATCATCAGTGTGTTATCAGAGTAGAAAACAATAATTTTAAATATATTTGTATATCTGGATGATTCCATGTTATGGTTAATTGTTTATAAAAGACGGGAAGATTTTTCATTATGTTTTTGAAAACACGACCACAATAATTATAAAACTATATATCTTATAGCTTATATGGTTCAAACTGGAATAATAAAAATAAGTTTATATTTAGATAAAATAACTCGCTCACAAAAATTACGTTCAATCAAAAGCGTTTTACCGACAATGTCGGCATCCTCAGTGATACATGAGCTACAATAACAACCTTAACAATAACACCTTAACTGTTATAGTTTTATTATTGTAGCTCATGTATCAAGGATGATGGCGACTTTGTCGTTGAAACGCGTTGATTAAATAAACGTAATTTTCGTGAGATCTTGTGTTCAAGTTTTTTTTTTTTTTTTTTTTTTTAATATTATATCACAAGTCAAGCTCAATATGTATTTATAAGTTAATAATTTGTTTACAGATTTATTTATATAACAGTACTGATTATACAGCACTAAATTATCAAATTTTGAAATATTTTAAATTATTCAACTGAACAAAAATTGGAATATTAGAAGGAACCCATTGTTTACAACATTCACATAATGTTATAGCTGTAGGTAACCTATCTGGATACTGTTTGCATCGAACTGTCATAACAATTGTTCCGTATTGAAGGATCGGCTATAAAATTAAACGTTACTACATCCAGAATGGTCTCTACATGATAGCTTAACAACGACTGTCATACGTCAAAAAGCAAACTTCAACTAGAGGGATAATGTACAATGAGAGGTAGTTTAGTGTACAAAGTTATCATGTCATCACACCTCAAAAACGGTGTGAAGTGGAATGAAGAATAACTTCGAATATGTTTTGAGTGTACAATAAATTCCATAATTTGGTCGTATACTGTACTTTCACATATTATAGGACACATAGGAACATTTATTTGGTACTTTGAAGACTTCCGTATATTGAAATTGAAATTCGGAAAGAAAAAAAATTGAAAATGTCAAAATGACTAATAGGTAATCAGATACGTTATGTTATATTATTAAAATTGATTAAAAATTTACAAATAAAAATTCGGCATATTATAATCACGCCTATTAACCCAGCCCTTCTCTACCCACTTTGTCAAATAACGAAGTTATTGATATAAATGTAATTTCAAACAATTATCCCCTCAAAAAATTCGTTTAGTTAGGAAAAACCGACAGGGACTATACACCAACACGAGCCTAGTGAGCTTAGTACATTTAGTCCGCACAAATTATACCTTATCTATTATACCTTGCTCAAGTGATATATAATATTGTAGTACGTAGCTCAGCCAGGTCCCTCGGGATTGACACCTCCATACTTATGTAATCCACTACGACGTAAGTAAATACAAAATATTATATAATATTCTTAGCACAGCCTATGAACCTATTCATAGAGATAAATAGGTTTTGAATAATCATCAAGTATTTGAGTCCCAAAAAAGTATCAAATGTCATAACTTACAACAAATGAAGAGTTTATAAAATTATTAGATATTGGTAAAATTAAAAAATGTTTTCAAATCTAACTCTACTCAACTCAAGGGTAATAGTAAGTGAAAATATCGAAATACCTACCTTTATTTTTATTACTGAAGACTGTAAAAAAATTATTTTAAAACTATTGTATATTTCTAAAATATAATCAACGGTTTAAGTCATAAATGGTTTAAATAAAATGTTGATAATGCAAAATTTATAACTTTACAGCCAATAAATAAATTCTCCCCTCCAAATTAAAAGAATAAACTCACTAATCTATTATTTGATAAACAATTAGTACATTTTGTATTCTTCAACGGATCCTTAAATAAATAAATAAACCTTGAATTAATTGTTTTATTCATATGCATTTCCTTATTAGATTACTCACCTGATGATTTAATGTTTACAAATTCACAATTTCTGATAGAAGTTTAGTTTTGGATCGGTTTGACAAATTGTGAATAGTCATAACATAATATTTTGGTAGGTCATATAAACTTAAATTGTTGTGAGAATTTAAATTAGCTTTAAAATATGATTTTTTTTAATTGCATTCAGTAATAACCCCCTATTGCATTTATTCATAACCCTCAACCCCTTTGAAAAGAACTTGTTCTTTAAATGTAGTTTATCTGTGTATGAGTAATTAAGGTATTTAATCATTTTATATACACTCACCGTTTTAAAATCCAAGATCTAATTTCATAAAACAACTGTATTGCAGTTCGGACAGTACAACGTTAATTATACTGATAAAAAACCAGTGGCCTTGATTTTAATATTTATGTTTATTTCTTTAATTTCTTAATGGTATTGCCAAATGCTTAAAATGCTCTACTCATAACCTAAGAAAAAAAAACTAATTTCTGGATGGAGAACACTATAAAAACAGGACATATAGTTTTGTGTTTTAAAGATAGCCGCTTTCTACAAAACCCATATCAGAAGTACTATTTATTATTAGATTGGTCATACGTATGTGTCTTGTTATAAGTACTGCTGTAGTGAAAAATATGTTAATTTTTTAATAATTTATAAAATACTTCGTAACAAAAAGTGATTACTATATGGAGACTTGATCATTCAATTTATTGGTACTGTTTTGTGAATTTTAATTTGAACTGGTTACAAATAAAAGATTTAAAATTCAACATCCGTTTTATCATGACTCTTCTACTAGTATTGGTTATACCAATTTTCCATGTTGGGATAAAGTACACTGTTACACGATTTCATAAAATGTGCCGTTTGTTTTTCTCGCTCAAATAATGTTTAACTTTTGTGTACGTCATAACCGAAAAAGGGAATACCCTTTGAAGTCTCCAGAGGGTATCTCCGATAGAGGGTTCTAGAATAGAATATGGGACAGGTAGTCACAATTATAAAACCTGAATACGGATGTGAATAAATTTGCACTTTACTTTGTTCTAGGATATGTCCAATTTTTCTAATCTCACCTTCACTATATTTAGTCCGGATTGTTATAAAAAAACGCAACTTTTCCATTACTTATTGAATCCCTTGAAAAATTTGTTCATTGATACTAAACTTTGACTTCAATGTAAATCTACTTCCAATTCTCACTAATAAATTAACCTGATTAACCTAAACTGTAAATAATACTAATACAATGGTAAAAATGTCTTCCAAAGAATAATGAGAAATAAAATCTCTTCTGGAACACAATTCCCTCAGCGCTCTAACGTCGTTTGACTTTCTTACAGTTTAAAAACTGCAAACAAAGTTTCTAGCAATTATTATTGTTCAGTTGTTCTTTTTTAACCACTTCGTTAACAATCTAAAAAAAAATCTTTAAGTTGTACATAACGTACTTTAGAAACATTGCAAATATATTAGTGTAGCGTTGTGCTAATAGATTATTAAAATAGTAAGGAGGGTTTTTTTGAAGGAATGTATTAGACACCATCAGAAGACGCGTGTCTCCCCATTTGTGAAATATAAAATAGAAATAGAAACCGTTAACAATCAAGTGAATGATCTAGAATTTTTAACAAAAAATATGTTTTAAAAAAAGTAAAAAGTATGTTTACACGTATTTTAATTCGTGACTTTTTACTACATTTTAAATTTTATTAATTTTTTACTTTAAATTTACTTTAGTTTGACAATTTCGTTGGTAGTCCAACCAGTGAATTACCGACATTTGCATTCCGCACACAACAGCTCCTGTCAATGTGTTCTCTAAAAATTCATGACGCACACACTATAATCTTGAAGTTTCTTTTTTAAATTTTCACTTCGATTTAAAAGAATTCTATCTTTTTAAACCCCCTAACGTTTACCTCCTTCAATTCTAGAATAGTTATATCCAGATGGATTTTCAATATTTAGTGAATCATGGCAAAAATACAATATGTTTAAATCTTTACTAATTACAAATAAAAAGCGACTAATGTACACATGTTCAGAAATTTTATTCCACAAATTAAGATTACAGATATTTTGGGACGATTTAATCCGAATTATGAAATCCTGACGATTGTACTAATGACCAGTATTGCAAAACAACAAACTAAAATGTAATGCTTACGTTGACTATTTTAGACTAACGTAGTTTTCTCGGAAAAAAAATAATATCCAACACTTTGTAACTCTCAATGAATCAGGTCTTTTGAATTACGTGTTGCATCGCTATCAAATAGCAGAACTGCTGAACAAGTTACTTCTTTTCTGAAAAAAATCACTTAGACAAATCCTCTAGAGAGATATCGAGGTTATTGATGATTTCTTTTAAGAAGTTAAGAAGATCGTACATAAACTAAAACCTTGCCTACATTACACTAACAGCGGTTTTTTTTCCTAAAGTGCTCTGTGTTCTATAGTATAAACAAGTTGTTTATAACCAGTATATTCCACTGGATCGATACAGTAGCGACGTTTATCTAGTGCTTCTAATGCGGTTTTCGTGTATTTTAAGATATGAAAAACGCCATTCACATTTAAATGTTTTATGGCTAAATTTAGAGTAAGAATAGATTCAATTATTTATACTCGGACTGTATGAGTCAAATTATTACAACGTTTAATTATAAAGATTCTGTTAAGGTTTTACATTTGCTATTTTCAAGTTTTCAAGGTATAGACTGACAGAAACCAGTAGATATCGCTCTTCGTAGCGTTTTCATATTCTATCCCTTTTTTCGTTATTTACTTTCATTATCCAACGTTTTCAATTTTACTCTTCTAAATATTTCTCCTTATCTATCTACTTGTATGTCTCTCCTCTTTTCCCGCAAGCATTCTCATTTTGCACTCTTATTCTCTTTTTCCTCACTCTTTCTTTTTCTAGTCTCACTAATATACCCCTCTCTTTCTATCTATCCTTCTCTTTTCTTTTTTCTCTCATCTTCCATCCGTATTTCTTTTTTTTTCTTTGCTACACTCTTTCTCTTTTATATCTCCTATTTTCTCTCTTTTACACTCTTCTTCTCTTTCCGTCTGTAAATGTCTACTCTTTCTATTATGGACCTTCTTCCCTTCTTCTCATACTATCTCTTTCAAGTTTCTTATACTCTCTTCTTATGTGTATTTCATTCCTTACTTTTTTCTTCCCTTTCCATATGTATCTAGCTTTTCATTATATCTACAACTCTTTTTTACTCTATTTCCTTCTCTTTCTGCCTGCACCTCTTTCTTGTCAGTATCCTTCTCTCTTTCCTCTTATAGTATCTTTCTCTCTCTCCTTCGATTTATATCGGTCTCTCTATCTTTTTCCCTCTCCTTCTCGATTTCGTTGACTCTTCCTCAAACTCTCTTTATAGTTCGTCCTGTTGTTTTCTCGTTCTATCTGCTCACGTCTTTCCTTCTCTCTCTCTAACGGGCATGTCTACTGCTCCGATTTTCAAGACTTATCAAATATTAAAGCTACTAATGCATGTTATCAAAATTCATAAAGAATTTTGAGAAAATAGTCGTTTTGCTTTTGGTTTTTATGATAGCTACTTCATAATTTTGATCTATCGATAAAACGTTAAAAATAATCAACATGTAACCGCATACCCAATTTCATGAATTGGTTCACACGTTTGCGGTTTTGATGTGTAGTTTTAAAATTTATATTATTTTTTTACTAAACTTATAAACGTTTTTTTTTAATGTCTGTCTATATGCAGTACAAATTATTGGACTCATTTTACTCCAGTTTGTTATGTGGCTATATTTTTACTATATAGATCTCTTTAAAAAGTTCTCAAAATATGCCTTACACATTTGCTCAAGTGCAGCTTCTATGTATTCAAGCAAAACATATTGAACGTCATATTCTTGTAATTAGCGATTCTGAAGCTCTCTGCAATAAAACACCTATAAAAGTAGCCAAAGATAAAAAATGATATAATAACTTAAAATCGACTCCACCGATTTCGATATAATTTGAAGATTAATGAGGTAAATATTGTGTCAAATTGGAAGTAAGAGAAAATGACTGTCCAGGAATAAGTGGCAATAAGTAATGCGCTTTGACCAAAGTCGTTATAAATTTAATTCAACCCGATATAGAGCTTCAAAAGAAGGGGGAAATAGCGAAAAGTTGAGAAAAGAGGTACCATAATTTGTCTCCCTAATTAAAATTTTTTGATATTTTGAAAATAAATTTATTTACGTGACGAAGGGTATTTAAAATAAAATAAAATGAGCGATAATTGTAGTCTATATTTTGTTTGTCGCGATGTCACATTTGTTTAGTTAAAATATATTTAAACATAACCATAACTTTTAGTTTAGTTTTCTTAACAATATATCCTGAAAATTCGGACACTTTTAAAGGATTATTTCTTTTCTCGCTCTTCGTGCCTGGAGTAACAACAACTGTAAAAGTTCTAGATGAAAAATGGATCGTTCAGAACGTATATTTGGTTTAGACGGGAGATAGCAAATGAATAATGGAAGTAGGGTTTGTTTCAGGTTCTTAATTCCATGTAGAAAGTTTATTTCATGTGTTCCTGACTGCAGGTGATACGGACTTCTATGTCAGATTACAGCGTTTTGCAAAAGTAAAAGTACAGGAAGAATAAGCGGAATGTCGCAAAATTCCTAACCAATGTATGTATGTGAGTGTTAGTGTTTGTATTTGTGTTTGTGTTTGTGTTTGTGTGTGTGTGGGGGGGGTTAGAATGATATATTAGTGTTGAGATATTCTTATAATAAAGAAAATAATCAAATTTCCACTCTATCACTTTCTGTTCGTATTGTTTTAAACGATTAGCTAATTTGAAACTGAAAAAAAGTTATATTTAATAGATTGCGTATTAGAAAGAATTATTTTGAGTTACTCTGCTACGTTATCTTAAACAATTTACCCCTTCACCCACCTATAAAAAAAGAGTTATCATTCCTGTTACAAACGTTCTAAAAACGCATTAAGCCAAATAAAAAATCTACATTAATAGAAAAATTATCGTTGTACCAACTTCGAAGACCACGTCTACTTCAAAAAGCAGTGAAAATTGGAAAGTGGAACCCTAACTTTGAAATCTAATATAAACTTCCTAAAGGCGCAAAAGACAGCACGTTCTACTGCCTTATTGATTGGTAGCATACAGTAGCGCTTTATCTCTACTGTTGTGGCCACCAGACGAACTAAACCTCCTGGATTCCCTCGGTCTCCCTTTCCCAGGAAATAAGAAGATTAAAGAGGGAAGAGCAATGAATCACTAACTTTACTGAAACACCAATAAGAGTAGTGTTTACTTTAACCCCTAGTGACAAACTGTAACAATGGTAGCTTTAAATTAGAAAATCACTAATATGTTGTAAAAGTCTCTCCATTATGATTCATCTAATTATGAATTTTCCGTTCAAAAATTTTCAATTTTTGTTATTCTGTGACTCCCTTCCTATTTAAAATTTCAAAAGTAGTTTCAAAGTGAATGACAGAACTTTAAAAATGAAAAAAAAATAAAAATCACAATGTGCTCTACAGTATGTCATTTTTGAATATTTACTTGTCTAAATAATGAGCGCGTTCCGGACTTGTGCACTGATAAAAGATAAACTCAGTATTCCCAAAGGTAGACCGAAGAAACTAGATATCACAATCTTTCTCACTCACCCATTCACGAAAACCTCCAAAATATGAAAAAAATCTAGTCGTCACTAAAAATTCGTTCAGTAGTTGTTAATAAAATTTAAAATGAGCCATGCACCATGCATCTAAAGAAGGAACTAAATTTGCTTTGCTCGTGTTATCGACATGACCTCTCCCTAAATCTTACTTGATTAACTTTGAGCTTTTTAATTTTTGGTTATTATTACTGAACAGTAATATATTCTGACTTGCAAAATTTCGCACGCCCTTGGGTCATTAATCCTCACATTTCAATAAAATTTTAACAAAATCAGTAGCGACCCGAGAGTTTACAGTCCTATGGTCGATGTTTGTTTATCTATAACTAACTGGCAACTAATATGTTCTTAGAGGATACACTCGAATTTCAGCAAAACGGATTTCGTTAAAATCTTGATTTTGTGTTTTCTCTTATAACAGCTATCCAAAAATGTTTAGTTATTAAAAAAATAGAAAACATTTTACAAGATGTTGCCAAAATATTATTACATTCAAAATTTAATTAAAATCTGTCCAAGAGTTTTGTCCTGTAGAGCGCTAGATATACCACATAGGACAATGACCGATAGATATCATTCCAAAATCCTCTTTTTTGATTCGATGGAGCACTAAACAGAAATCCAGAAAAAATCTCCACCCATTTTTTTATCCGTCAATTCCTAAATTGAATTTACGTATATTCATATAGTATAAAGTATAAGGAAGTAAAAAAAATGACAATTTTTCATTGTCTCCTAGCAATATATGGAATACAGAAAGTCAACGAAAGACGTATTAATTTTCTATATATTTCTTAATAACTTGTCAAATTGAAATAAGAACAAATTACAATTGTATTTTTAAACATTCCCTTTTCAGTCAATTCTTTTAATGCGACGCACACAACTAGAAGAGTAAATGAAGTAGAAATAATTACAAAATTCAGGAACCGACGAATTTTTGTATTATCTTTCAAATTTTGTCTAGAGAAAGGTTTTAAAACTTTCCGGGCTTGGTTGTCCCTAAGGCGTTCGCTCGAAATTACTACACTCGTATGTGTGTATTCGAAGTCATTAATTACTTTATAAGATCACAATTTATGTTATCAGGACGCAACAGTGGGGATACATTATGACCACCTTATGGTAAAGGAAAGCATTAATTTAATGATTGAAAAATTAGAAAAATCTGACGTAATTGGCTTATAACTTTACATACTAAATTAACAATAACTGATATTATAGTAAAATAAAATTCAGAAATTGATATTTTGCTTTTATTAAAAATTGCATCCCCCCCTACTCCCCATTAAAAATTGAAAATTGTAATTACATTAAATATTCAAATTCAATATTGAAACTATACACTATGTTTCGTAAGTAAGCTACCAAACTTTATAAAAAAGATTTTGAGTGTTAGCATAAAGACGAAATTGGCAATTTTCTTTTTCTGGAAATACTTAGTTTTCTAGATACACATTTACGTTACGTTTCATAGGTTATTAGTGTAACAAAATAAAGACTGCATATTTTATATTTTTAAAATGGCGGCCGTTTAAAATATATAATATTGAATATCTCGAATACCACTAACTTAAAAAAATTCACAAGAAGTAATAATAGGTTTTTTTTTTTAATGGAAAACAAAACGCGTCTTAAAATGTTTCTTTGGATGAAAATAACCGAAATGTTGGTAAAAAACAAACAGAAAACATAATTTCTTGGAAGTTTTCTATAACACCCAAGATTGACATAGAAAAACTTTTTTTATAATTCTAATACTTTTAATAATAATAAAATGAATGACTATCAATTGTATAAAAAAATCAAATGCGTTCTTACATATTTCAAAATGGTACCTATGTAATTTTGTCATTAAGAGAGGAAACTATTTAAAACATATAAATGGAATTCTTCATTTTCGGTAAACTTATACAACGGAACATAAATCAAGAAAAATGTATTTCATTCATAACTGTGTCATTTGATAAACTATAGAAACGTCCAAGCGTAGCTTATTTAGAATACTATCAAGAACAATAACGTTAGTTCTTAGTACGACTTCGATTCTTGTTTTTATTTTGAGATATTTAAAAATTAAAGGTCACATATCTACTCAAGTATCACAATAACGTCATAATTCTCTAAAGAACTGTTAGCCATACAAAAAAGAAAAACAAATTATTTGTTGTATCAAAAACTTTATTATTTTTAAATAGTGAAATTTGTCCATAATCGTATTAGTTTTTAGATTATTTTATAAATGTAGATTTTTTATTTAAAAAAAAATAATTTGCTTTTTCATTTCTTTAAAGAGGGCAAAAAAGTATTATAAAAAATTTACCTTGCTAATGAAACTATATTACTGAAAGCTAAAAAGATTTTTTGTTAAATGATGTGACGGTATTTCTTATACAAAGATATAAAATACCATATGCTTTTTCTAATAAGCTTTTTGGTTCAGTATCTTTGAAACTATAGAATATATCCAAAACTTCCTGTAGATAACTTAAGACTCCTAATGTTGGTCATATGAACTCTTTTGTTAGTTGTAAAAGCTATATGTTTGTTTAGGTTTAAGGAGACTATTTTCATTTAAAACTACACGAACGCCATCTTTGTAGCATTATATCTCTGAAACTAAACGTTAGAAATTTTTATAAAAAATATATTTAGTTAGTTCTTCAAGAAAATTCAATTTTTACTTATATATTTTGATTGCTTAACTTTTTAAAAAGAAACAAAACATCTGGACTAACGATGTTTGGAAGTGGAAATTGCATTTTTAAAATTCATATTAACTCAGGATATAATACTTTTCATTAAAAACTATACATGTACTTATTTTTAGAGTGAAATTTACCATCACATTTTCATTACTTGTTATACATATCACTTCAAATGAAAAGCAAGCCTGGAAAGTTTTTAAACCTTTTTCATTAGCAATAATAAAAATATTACAGAATGTTTCAAGCCGACACTTGTTTATACGTTGATTCCGGAGTAAAACACTTCATTTATTCCACTAAACCTTGATCTACTCAAGTGTGAATTATGTCAACACATATCCAACTGTCTGTACCAGATCATTTACTTTCGTAATGTGTTACAACTGGTTTTATGACTAACAACATCATTTCCTTCCACATATAGTGTTAATTATTATCATTCAGTACGATCCGTATATGATTGCAAATAAACGGAATTTCTATAACTTGTTAACATCATTATGTTATTATTTGTGTATAATTGTGTTACTATTGGTGAAACATAAACGTAATGTTTTGTGTGTCCGCAATTTCAGTACAAATATTATTTTAGGTCCAAAAAAATAACATTTTGAGAAACATAATTATTTAATAATGAATTAGCACAGTTCTAGTGGTGTTTTTAATTTTAACGTAAATAAACCAAGGAAAAACATTGCACAAGGTTTCTCATTCACCCTTTCCTATAACTATATGAAAAACAAAAACTATTCGTCACAAGAAACTTCAGGTCAAAAACTAAAAATGATCCATTGTCGCCAACAATAATGAATCGTAAAGTTTGGTTATTTGCTATTGCTTATACGGTTTTGGGTAATTCATCCTAACATTTCACTAAACGTTGATCGAAATCAATACAATTAATTTATCATAATTAAATTTTCCACACCTTCCGCCTAACCATTACATGTGTTAAATTACCCATCAACCAATTGTTATACGCCAAACCATAAAGGTATATTTTTCTACTACTATTTTTTGTTTTACACTGATATTCACAGATATTTCTTGAGATGCATTTAAAGAATATCTTTTATTCAATTTTCCAAATCAAAACACAAATTATACCCTCACATTTGTTCCTTAATTTGGGTTCCAAGTATTACAGTAAGCCTGGAGCAGAAATTAGGGCAAAACAATTGCTTGTAATAACTCAAAAATGGATAGTTTTCGGGCATGTGTTTACATGAAGATTGTTTACTATTTTTTCAATAGAATAATTCTTATTAATATTTCCCAAATTGTTACATTCCATTTTTGAATCACCCTGTATGGGTGGTTAAAATATATATATAATCACTTACCTTCAGCATTCCTGTTATTTAATTCATTTTATTATTTACGACTCTTGTTTTGGATTTAATAGTAATCCATCGTCAGGTTTTCAAATACGTCGTTAGTAATACACAAATACAAATCTATAAAACACAATTACAATCATAATACACACAGTCTAGTATACCATAAATAAATTACGTATAACAGTATATACTTTACATACTGGAAAGCCTGAACCCATAACAAGTGTTAGCCAAAATATAAGCCTAGAATATTTAAAAAAAAGAATTAAATCTTAAATAGAGTGATTATATTTAAAACAAATTGCACACGCCTTTATAATAAATACCTACACATATATAGCTGTCGTAATCAAATAATAGCGATAGAACGCCTAGACATTCTAGCGCCTTCTTGGACATCACTTCGCCTAGTTATTAGGTCATCAGCTTTCTACACAGGCTAACTTGTTTGCAACTTTTTTTTCCCTTTTATCTTACCTTGTTCCACATTGTGTTCCTAGCCGTCCTTGGACTTCTGTCAGAAATCTTTCTTTCGTCAGACGCCTTTACTCCTCGAGATCCTCAATCTCTTTGTTTTTAACTCTATACTTTATACTAAAAAATAAAACGTACATGATAAAAAACAAACAGACAAAATCCAAGTGGCGAAATAAAAGGCCACAAAGGTAGACTGTTTTTATATATTTCGTAGTTCTTCAATTATTTCCTGGTAATTTTATATAGTACCTAAATTGAAAACCAAACAGCCCACTATTTTATTCGGGAACGTATTGAATATACGATTTTTTTCTCATTGATAATAACTTTAATAAATTATTATAATATCATTATATTTTTGAAATAAAGAACAGAAAGACCCCTATCTATTAAACTTGTTAAATAAGTAAATTTTGAAATATTATATTTAATTGTTTCAATAAGAATATAATCAATATGTATTTATAGTTATCAACAGAATACAAATTTTATTTCATTGCGTATTGAAGATTTTATGCTTCTATTCTAATACACGGAAATGTCTGATCCAATTATTAATCAGTGGAATTTAATAACAATTATTTTATTGATACTATTCGAAGGAAATTGTTTGTATATTTTATAGTTACTACAGGTAAATAATATAATATTCAATTCGCCTTGTGATTATTGGAAAATGTTTAATTAATCTACTATGTTTCGACAATATTCTACGCCGATTTCGTAGTCATGATATGAAGAAGAGTTAATTTTATATCATGGTTACAATATGAATAAAACTTTAGTCAGTGCAATAATAATTCTTATGACCTCTTCTGAGTTTAAACAGGTGGATTATACAGGGCCCCTTATCGAAAACACTTGTATTTAAACTACTTTGGAATTCTTCATATTACTGTATTAATTACTTTATCAATTACTGTATTCCCCATAAAAAGCCCACTAATGGTGTTATAAGGAAAAAATATATATATATAAACTTCAATAAGATTTTAGTTTTGACTATTTAGTTCACATATTAATATGAGTTAGATTTGAGCTTATCTCACTTAATCCGAATTGGAAACTGTAGACTTCTGATGCACTTACACAAGATAAGGGCAGATTACGGAGACCATATGACATGAGGCAGAACTGGATTCCGGGAAATTGTGGCATTGTGAACAAAGAGAACGTAGATACGTAATTTAATAATGGATCAGCCGTGGGAGTTTTGTAGGTTCTAAACTTACAATGTCTGTTTTGAGGAAAACTGTAAGGATAATTATTATCCTCCAGACAGAAGTTCATGATTAAATGGAGGAAGAGTGTGGATTGCAAACAGTCCAACATCTTCCTCTACTGTGAAATGAGAGGTAGATGGCTTGTAGGGCTTGAAAAAAGGATTTGGGAGTGATAGTATGTATTTTAACAGGGTACTGTGCCTTGAATAAATATATTTTCATTTTGTAGAGGAGAGAACTACATGAGTCCCTACTACATCTATTTGGGCTGAAGGAAAAGGGTGAGGTTGTTGTTGCCACTTATGAAAATTACAACAGTGTACGATATAATGTGCTACTTGCGGACAAATTGAAAACGGAATAGTGGAAAATTGTAGAGTTTCATAATATTGAAGTGTTTGATGTAAACCGGTAGTTATGTTAAAGAGGTTCTCTAGATGTAGTAGTATCCGAATAAAACGACCCTTTAGGTTTAAGTAAAAATCTTCTGCCCTATTATAGAATAGTATTATGAGAGCCTGTGAGTATATTATAACAAGAAACCACAACCTAATAATCGTCTATTGTGTGGTTCTTACAAGCAAGAGGCTAAAGCAGATTAAAGGTCTTTCGTTTCTAAGAGGGGAAAAACCATCACGGTAATAACCGCTTTAACAATTTAGAGCATAAAATAAATAACACAAAGTCAATAATTTTTTATATTGGTAAAATAGTAAATAATAACAAATACATAACTCCTAGCCCAGGAATACTCTAACAATAATACTCAAAAGAGAAAAAGAATTGGTTAAGAATGACTTTATAGGAAAGATGCAAAACCAAATGAAGAAAGCAAGATTAGGCGAAGAAAAGTGTAGATCGAGATAGGATATCTCGGGAATGCTACACCAGTACTACCTATTAGTAAGCAATTGATGGGGGTTTTGAGTTAAATTCTTACTGAACTTTTTCATAAAGAACTAGTTAGTCGTGGATTAAAACTTCCTACAGGAAGAAATCTGATAAACTAAACTTTATGGATATAATTTAAAAATATTCTCTATTATAGCATTGCATGGACTTTTAATCTAACCCAACCTTAAAACCATTTAGTTTTTAATCTAGGTTTTGCGAGACAGCTGCAATATAGTTTTAATATTAGACGTTCAAAACTGTTAGGTTATGTTAAAGAAAGAAATAAAATAACTACACGAGAGGTAGTCAATCCATATTTATTACATCATGCAATAGTTCAAAATAAAAAAACTTTATTTATAAGTCACGGTAAAGTAATCTAGTAAACCTATGCATAATAATAGCAGAAACAAACATGTTGTACATAAAATATATACGTAATTGATTAGTATGAGTGTATTCAAGTCGAATCAACTTAAATTTATTATCAAGTAGCGTATAATCAATTTGTTTATAAATCAAGCTTCATGGAGAACCGAGAAAATGGAACACGTCAAGTATGATGCAACAGAATGGCCTTGCATCTTTTATATTTATTTAATATTCTATGGCGATGGAGTTAAACAACTGTATAATAAAATCTCAATGCAACTTTGAATGATAAAGACGTCATTTAGAATATTTATCTGTACATTTCCATTTATCCTATGAAACAAGTTACTTTCGTTTATATACTTATACAGTAGGATATTTATTATATATAGAGAGAAGCATTGTTGGGTATTTTACTTTTTAAGAAATTAATTATAAATCTTAAAATATAATTAAATATGATTTTTAGAAAAGTGGCTGCTTTTATGCTCATCAGATTTTTTTTTTTTTTTTTTTTTTTTTTTTTTTTTTTTTTTTTTTTTTTAGAAACGGGTAAAACGAAACTTTTGAAATGGTTATCTGTGACTGTTTATTATCATAATTATATATATAAAAATTTTAAAAATTGGAAATTCACATGTTTGGGTGTACCTGTTCAAAATAATAAAAATTTAAAAAATATTAGTTCTCTTGACCGTAATAAATTTTTTTAATATGGTTTTAGAAGAACCTTTAAAAGTGTATTAATATTATCCTGAAACAAACAAAATTTTAGACTTACAGTTACCCTCTCCTCTCCAAAAAATACCATTAATATCGACGATTAAAAGCTAATATCTCCTATTAAATATATAGATGGTTAATATTCCATACCATTTACGTACTGGCTAGTTCTCTCATTTTTTGTATAACTAGTTCCATATTCAATTATTTTAGGATCTCAATAAAATTATTGTATTAACTCAGTATCGTGAGGAAAATGGAGGAGATACGATTGGTAGGAAATCCGAGTTATTGAAGCTAGAAACAAGGGGATGATACGCGATCTGGTGAACTCCACCACCTGATAATAAGCCGTATTTCAGTCTTATAATAACATTGAGAAAGTTTTTAATATCTCAAAATCATTACTCATATGCATGTAAAATAAAATAATACTTCTAGATGAAATATGAAAAGAAAGGAACCATAAATAGATAACGAACTATACATAAATGCATTGTTCCTACAATTAAATTTTACCACAATTTTGTTTAATTGAAACAAGGTTTGTACATAATTGATTATTTGTTGTTTTCGCAGTCATCATTGCCTTAAGATAAAACCTAAATTAGAGATGGCTATCCCATGATTATTCTATTAGCGTCAGTGTCCAGAAGAAGAAAGGAGGTAATAGGACACCTGATAGGAAAGAGTTGATTCATGAGGAAAGGTGTACATCCATCTAGACCATGTACTTTAAGTGAACCCCTTAGGGGTGGGGTGAAATTAAAGAGAACTAATGGTGATAGAAAATTAGACAAAGATAGTTTTTCCATAGTTTTTCCATATAAATATCCGTAGCCCTACAATATTTTCATAGCTTTTGGATCGGAAGAGACGATGAGTTGTTCAAGAGGAACATTATAGGAAACCTAAAAGGAATGTATCTAACCCAAGAAGACATGAAAACTATATAGATCCAACTATAAACCTTTGGGTTTGCCACGCCTGTACTTACTAGTGTGAACCCCTGAGGGTCAAAGATAGTTCTGTCGATGGTAAACAATAATAAGTATCTGGTGATTTTAAATATACGAAACTTAAAAGTATCATGTATTTTAATGTTGAAATAATGAATTTTCTTAAAAAATCAGTTGCGTTAACCTCTAATTTATAATAGATTTATTAGGTTACTATATTATTCGGACATTGGTTTTTATTGTGACATTAGAACACACCTACCTTAATGGTTGTTATAGTAGTTAGTGACTCCTTTTGTGCTAGAGGTTCCTAGTATATTCCTCGTTCACAATAAAAAGTAACGGTTATTCAGTTGTCAGAAAAATTAGCGAACTACGATGGACAGCGACTTCCTAGTAGCAAAAGATAGATCTACCGCAAAGAAAACTTACCACATATTACTCGACTGAAAAGCCACTAGCAGACCCTCCTTTTCTGTATGTTTAATCGAGCAAACACAATACTATTGATTTATTACTATAGACTTTACACTTTATATAAAACAAAATCAGACAGGAATATAAATTTGTTTTAATTTATATCGAATTAGTAGGTTTGCAAGGTATGCAGATGCGTAAGTTATAGACTCTCACATACAAATGACAACTTTACCTTCAGAATAGCTAACGGTTGTTTGTTACTGGTACACCCTGTGATAGAAAACGAGGCTCTGGAAACCGAATGCCCTTCGGTATGATTGGACAATTTCCCTTCTCGTAACAAATTCCTTAGTACTACCTAAAACAATTAGCATGCCTAATCTTTAGCTAGTGTTTCAATTTTTACTTTTCCATCTCTCTTTCGTCCAAAGATGTTCTGTGCAAATGTGAAGATTCATTTATTATTGATTACAACTATATTCACAATCCGTCTACTCCCCAACTTCCCAAATGAGGCTTTGTGTGCATCCGGATTTTGCTGGGCTGCCTTGGTGGCTGGTGATAGCAAACCCGACCGAATGTCCATGGTTATAAATGGACAATGTCATTTCATATCTAAATCCTTCTTTATCCAAAAGTACTCTGCATACCTTATCTTTAGCTGGAATTTCACTGTTTTTACTTTTCTATATATATCTTCTGCTTCTGTCCCAAGATGATCAAGAAGAACTATCTTCAGAATCTGTTTATTTCTCCTATCCTAGGTAAAACAGCATAATGATCAAAGAATATGTGGATGCTGTGCTGGTGCTTATCCAAGGGAGTTTTGAGAACACAGTGGTAGATCTCACGAAAAAACCTCTGTCATTGTTAGAGAGATGGTGTCGTAGGAAAAACTAGGGTCAATACTTATAAGACGTCACTGATCCAATTTACAAGGAAGAGGGTCAGTCCAGATTTGAGCGATATTCTAATTTCAGGGACCAAAATTCCATGCGTTAACTAGGTCAAAAAATTAAGGGTGGTATTAGACACAAAACTAATGGAATTCGCACTTGAGGCGCGCTACAGAAAAAAGCCAATAAATCGTTACTGTCAGTAAGAAGGGCGTAAGCAGAAATTGTTGACTAAACCAGCTTTGATGAGATACATCTACATAAACACGTACGTCTATATATCTGTCTTGGGTGAAAACGGTTTGATTCCAAACATTTATTTTACAAAATGAGTGTTTTTATTCTATTCGAAATAATTTTAGACTAATATTAATGTAAATAATAAAACACATATGCTACAATAATAATAAAACTAACAATGAACAATATGACAACTGCTTACATTTTACGCTACTTCTATATTGTATATTTACAAATTATATGGAAGTTACGTCGCGTTTAAAGGCAATCAAAGACATAAAAACAGAATAATAGTTACATATATATAAATAATAATTTGTTTGATATTTAGGTAACATCATGATACTCGAAAAGTTCTTATATCTTACAAACGATAACGCCAAAAACATTTTTCGGTTAGGTAAAAGCAACTAACAAGATTTCAAATTTCATTTTTTATTACAGACGGTTTTTGTTGAATTTAAAAAAAGAAAATGGCATAACAACAATACTTTATATATCATTCATTAGGCCTCATCGCAAAGAACCTTATGTTTTATTTTGTATACGCATTTGGTTATAACTAGGTAAGAAACACGAACAAGCGATATAAAAATATAATACTTTACTCCCTCAATTATAAAAATGTATATTGTTTTGTGGAAATTTGATATAATATACTCTGAGATATTTTTAACTCAATTTCGTAGTGGCTTTAAAGATTTAAAAAGTATTAAATAAAATAAAAAATAAAATATTAATTTACGAGTTTGGCTATGAATATTTCTTAACATAAAATAATACTTAAGAATGGTTGAATAGCCAAAACGGCCGTGTTGAAAGAAAAATTGGAATATTGAGAACTTAATTAATATAATATTTCATTTAATTCATTTTACCTGTAACATCGGAAGGTCGGAATTACTATTTTGAAGCCGATTAATTTCTAATTCTGCAATTTTGTTTACCCCACTTTCATTGAATGTAGTATTAATTAATTTTACCGTACTTTATTTGCATTTGTTTTAGTATAACAAAGAAAATAATCATTTCTTTCTCATAACAATTAATTGTAGTTTTTGTTTTTAATGTAACCCAACGGTAAACTTCAATTTACTAATGTCACTATTCCCTAAGTTTCAGAACCTGGAACAATTGTCAAATTATGTAATATATGTTTCGAAATTATGAAATAGTACAAAACATTGTGATACCATTTTTCTGACATACCTTGCTTAAGTTATGTTAATGTACAGATTAAAAGAAATATTTATATATTACGTACTTATTACACAATTATACCTTAGTTATTACCATTTGCAATTAACTCATATTATTTCAAATATCTTTACCTGACATTGCATGTAATGATTATATCGTTGAGACATCAGGTTGAATTCTTTAGTTTAATAAATTTAAATTATATGTACAAGACAAGGACAACCGGTTGTACTAGGTGTGTAGTTCGCAGAATTTAACTTTGAGTATGAATATTTTCATTTTATAGCTATATATTGCACTGTTTCCGTTTTGCTAATCATTTAGGTTAACAAGGTAATAATTTATTTATTTCTAGGTGTTATTTATTATGGAATTTAAATACAAATGTAAGCTTTTAAGACCATTTTCAAAGAACGTTGAAGATTGAGAACTTGTAGTACCTAATAGTCGATTGAAATAATTTTAGACCAATTTTCACTCACTTTTCCTAGAAATATGTCTTTCTTTTGAGTTAAATAATCTTGACATATGAGTCTGTTAAACGACTTTGTTTTGTTGTTTGTAATTTGTTTATTTCTTCTATCAAGTTTTTGACACAAACATTGTGGCAATTGTCAAGGAGAAACTATAATAACAAAACTTATAATAAACACGTGACGATAAACCTAAATCATAAAACGTACGACTAATTACAAAAAACAATGCATGTAAATATACAAACAAATATCGAACAATTCATAAAATTGAAAGTAAAAAGAATTAAATATATTACAGTTTTTTTCTTGTTTTTTTTTATTATTTTTTTTTGTTTTTTTTTTTTTTAATACAAAATATGTAGGAGATAAGAAAATATCATATGAAATAGTTAGGACCATTAAGCTTCTTAAAATGATTTATTCCAAAATCCAAACACATAAAATATGTTGCATTAGAGAAAAACGCGGATGAACGGACAAGAGTAAAAATCGGTCACTATACAATATGACAAAAATCAAGGTTTTTTCAACTAAGCAAGAAATTAATTACTTCCACATGGAACAAAAAGAAGACGAATAACGTGATAAATATAGATAAGGGTAAGTGGATTGTGATGATTCAGTATTTATATACAGGATGATATTGAACAATGAAGTGATTGTGAGTGGACAATGGACGATGGCAATTTTAAAAATTTATTGTTGATATTTGTGTTAAGTATATGTAAATTTTATTTTTGACTTATGTATGTTTATCATGTAAATTATCTTTCATAAAAAGGTGGAATTAAAAAATATTGTTAAGGGTTGAGACATTTCTAAGGGTTATTATCAGTGCGATACTTCTAGTCATGTCAGATTGAGATCGTAGATTAGAGTCTAGAATAAAATAAAATAGCTATTAGAAATTTCCCGGTGTAATAATTCTTCAAGACTTTTTCAGCTACAATCTCAATTTATTCTACAAACATTTTGAGTTCCGTTGGTTTCTCAAAATCTTTGTCAGTTTATTCATAAAACTGAAACGAGTTTCAGATGACAATTTTCTAAAAGTCGTCAATATGTTTCTTTTTTCTTTTCTTTTTTTCTTTTCTTTTTTTTTTTTGCTACGTAAATCATATCCCCTGCAAGTGTTAAGTCCAAATACATCAATATTACATGGAGAAATATATGTTGGACGTATGGAAAACTTTACAACTTGACACTTTATGTTACGTAGAAATGTGTGAGGTACCCTCGAGTTTCATTTTTTTAATGGTAAATCAAAAAACATCCCAGAAAAACGTAATAATGATTTTCACCAAAATTATTTTATTTACATAACCATTAAAAATTACTTATTTTCAGATAACATGAATATGTGTAAAACTCAAAAAGAAAATTAAAGAAAAATAAGAGTAATACATTTTTATTTATCCAAATCTGACCTTTTTTTCGAAATGATGTCCATAATAAAGCAACCTAAATAATTATTCCCTTTAATTTCAGGTTCTCTTCGTATAAGATATGTGGATTTTTGTCGTATAGTAATTACAATTATGTCTGTTACAGATTCTGTTTGGTAAAATGTAGCTTCACCTGAGAATACATTATCTTCATGCCACTTGGCATCTTCGTCAGATTTTCAACATTCATACAGAATTCCACTCTTCTGGCTGGGTCACCTTCCAGCAGTCCGTAAACTAAATCTGTTCTAAAGAATTAGACCTATATTTACATTTCAATAAAAAAGCACATGCAAGCTCTTCATTTTCCATGTTAGAATATCTATCGTATAAATTTGAAACTTATCCAATTTTCTAGTAGCATAGTTTTTTATTTATTAATTTTGATTTTCTTGATCAAGAAACCACATTCATATTCATATTCATTTTCAAAAGCAATTGACCAAGTATTACATTAACCTTTTTTTTCGATTGAAAATTTATTTGTTTTGAGGTTAGATAATACGAATAAACTGATTAAATAGTTTCATTGTTTTGTGTTCAAAACAACATCTGATTGAGCTCCAATTGGATTTCATTGTGAGAGGATGTGGTTCTATCCAAAAGATCAATGTTCTTTCTGTTTTATGTAATTTTGTTTTGATTGACCATAAAAAAGAAACTAGATAGTACTTTTTTACATATATTTGTAAAGTAACTGTAAAGTGTCAACTTTATTGAGTGTTTATCTGTCCGACATATTGACCCAAAAATAGCTCTTTCTTTGTGACCCGGTATATACTCCAAACAAGGAATAGAATATCTTTTTTTTAAAGTTTTCGACTAAAACCACTACTTGCATGTTTCCGAAAACAAAAAACACTTCTGGTTATATCTGTATTATAGTTATCACGTTTTGTAGTTCCACAATTTAAGTGAGATGAAAAGAGAACTTCTAGTTCAAGAAATGGTTAAAAAAAGAACCGATACATCGTCCTTATCTAAAAACTGAGTTGATTTTCTTAGATACATCAATTGTATGATCCTTGCAGATCAAATCGATGTCAAGAGTAAGTCGTAAAAACCGTATTGTCAGGTCTGATTTAGATAATTCATGATTTTAATAAAAAACCATACATTTAGTCTTCACTGGATTAACTCTAACAAGATATTCATATTGGCAAGAAGCATTTATTAAGTTAATTGCACTGGTTTTTAAGTCACATAGCTGGTGGTCTTTTAGATTAACATTCATGTAATTAGCATACGGTTTTAGACTACAGATTTTAATACATGGAGTGGGAAGTCATTTTATATAAAGAATAATAAGGTGGGCTTACCTTAATAATAAGGGATACTATATATATATATATATATATATATATATATATATATCCCTGTGTGATACCGTATTTGAGACAAATTCAATCGGATAATGCAATTACATGCAGTTTCACTTATTTTATGTTTGTCATTTATGACTTAAACCTCTAAAATAGTACACATCTAATCCTACACTATTATAATTTATGACAAGATTTATGGAAATGGCTGTGTCTTGGCGAGATCGACGGTTATACTAAATGCAAATTCCCCATCCAAGGATGTTGAAACAAATTCCTCTATAATTGTAACAAAAAATAAACAATTTAAGTAACAGATAGTAAGTAAAAATAAAATGTGTTTGAATATTTTGGGTCTTGATATTTGTCAACAAGAAATAATATTATCATTTTTTTACAATATATATTTTATACACTCTTAAAATCTCCACTATTATAAATATTTTGGGTTAATCATGTGTCTAATTGAAATGATTATATTTAAACAAAATAATTAATTCACATGTGTACTATGTTATTGAATTTTATTTTTACTCTTATATGGCTGAAGATGATCTTTGTTAGATCGAACAATACCAATTTTTATATATTTTTCAGCATATTTTAAATTTATTAGGAAGTTTTATTTACGTTTAAGAAATAAATGAGTTTGTTAGGTTTAGAATTAGGTGTTTACCATTTCACTGGTTTAAGTCGTAAGGACAAATAAAAAATAAGTAAAACAGCATGTAATTACATTATCCGATTGAATTTGTCTAAAATACTGTATCATACAAGGATATAGTTTGGGCCCAACTTATTTATTCTTTATATAAAATGACTTCCCACTCCATGTATTAAATACACTTTGTATATATTTGTATGAAAACGTAACAGTCCGATTTGCTAATATATTAAATTTAAGCTTGTTTTCATCTACTTGATTGTGAATGTTTTTAAATCAGATAATGACTTATTTTCAAATTTCAACAACCCGTTTTTTGAAAAAAATATGTCTCCATCTCCCAAAACCCCCAAGATTATTTCATTGTTTTGCATATTTGAAAATGCTTTTCATGCACAAAACGAGTTTCATGCACGTCAAAGTAAAATAAATAATAAGAAAACTTGGTGCTTACATTGTATCAACTAGTTTTCCTTGACTTTAATAAACTAGTTGATTTTTAATAAAAGCAAATTATATTGTGTTTGAATAAGTCTTTAGGATTTTCCTTAAACATGGACTAACATCTGAAAGGAAAATCACAAATTGCAATACAGATGTTTTTCAAGGTAAACAATATTTTAATGTTACGTTGATAGGTTGACTATTTCTGTTGCTTTTGTTATATTTTCAAAATATTATTAAAATGGTAACACAAAGTTGTCATGATTAGTTATAAATTCATATTGAGGCAACCTTGTTTAATAAGTGATCTACACTTTTACAGTACTCTACACTCAATAGCGTGTTCCAATCTATGTGCACATATAGAATTTTGATTACAATTTCATTAGAACCTAAAATTCGAGAAAAACTACTAAAATGGAGTAAAAATCAAAATACACTTTTTCAAAATATAATTAACGATTCTAACAAAATGTTATTTAATTATAACTTCAAGGACAAAAACAAAACGTATTGGTTGTCATATCTTGAAAAATGACATTTTTCAAATATCTATAAAACACCAGCTATGAGGAAAATAAGAGGCCTAATTTTTCAAAACCGGCTCTACCGTTAATGTAAAATTTTTAGAGAATTACACAAACTGGTGTGAAATAACTAAATTACAATTTTAGAATATGTTACAAAAAAGATAAACGAGGTTAGCAAGAAACTTGATTTTAATAAAACACGACTTACGTTTAAGACATTCTTCCAGCACAAGATATATATATATATATATATATATATATATATATATATATATATATATATATATATACAATATAAAATAATTTTAAAAAATTTAAAGAATTTAAATATTAAGGAATCATAAATGAAAATCGAGTTTAATAGGAGAAAACAATAAAAGATATTGTGAACTTATCATCACCAAAAATTATCAATTCGATAGTTATGAATCAAAAAGTAAAAATGAACTATGAACACCATCTTTGAAATACATACATACATACATACATATATATATTTAACTCCTATTTAACTCGATTTTCATTTATGATTCCTTAATATTTAAATTCTTTATATTTTTTTAAAGCCTAACGACAAAATAAACCGTGTATTTTATATTTTGTATCTGTAGTGATACATATTCTTATTATTTGGCAAAAGCCTATTTTGAAGTTGTTTGACAAATAAAATTTGAAGGATATATTTTCATATTATAATTTAGAAAAGTACTTTTTGAACTAGTTTCAATATGATATTTCATTCATATAAATAACCTTTTGTCGATATAGGTAGAACCTAAAACGGATTGAATAAATATTATTATGAATAAACAAATTGGAAAACTGATTGGTATGGTAAGACAGGGTGAAAAGGTTTATATGTTCATTTAACGGACAGCTTTGTAAATTATTAGTCAATCATTACTTACATTTAAAATTGCCGTCGTTACGATTAACACGTTTTCCATTTCTATTTTAAGAACAACAACAAAAAAATTTAATTACTGACCAATTACTTTTCGAAATTGTGTGTTTGTTACATTATGTTCATTACGACCCACTCTCAAGGATACACAGCCTTGGTAAACAAATGACTGCATACAATTAATAATGAAATTTACTGTCTTACAAATAATTTCTCTGTAAACTGCATTTTAACTAGCTAAATCTATGGAGCACAAAATGTCTTTGTCGTATAGATGTAATGAGTGGAATAAATGAGCAACACATGTTAATATTGGTGTATCCTCTTTATTACACATATTTTCTCTTGAAAAAAAGAGAAATAAAAAATAGAGCCCAGCCAATTCGTTTAAATTGAAAATGTGTAATAGTGTTTCCATATTGAAACGAGCATTTTGTTGTAATTATAATACCAATAATTGGTAGAAGAGAACGCTACCGTGATCCTAAATTGAATTTCTTCTCATTTTGCTATATTAGGCACCTCTGCCCTTAAGTTGTTTGTGTTTAAAGAGAAACTTTTGAATTTGGGTTAAACCTTGTAGATTTTCGCAATAGACAAACCACTTTTGTACAAAAACTGTTGTACTTTGATGGTGTGAGAGTCGGGTAACGTTTAGAAATATCATTTTATGTTTAGAAAAATTCCGTTTGAAGACTTAATTTTGTATCATTTATATTTTTAATAATATTTTATCATTTTGATATTTATAATTTACAAATATTTAATTGAAAATTATTTAATGAGAAGTAATTATTTTAAGAATGATGAAAAAGTGTTCTTCATGGGTAAGGAATAGGGTTTTACATTAGGTATCTAGGGTTGTCTCCTCCCCTAACAATTCTTCAAGTTTTGATGTGGGTTCCCCCAACTTTCATTCCCAATATTTATAAATCATACATTAAAAAGACTCATTGTACAATTCCGAATTCAAATACTAGTTTATTATATGCATATACAATCTTTGCTTATTAGAAAATCCTCTGTGCATCACAACTATTTCACTGTAAAACATCAATTTGGTTATTTTCATAAAAGGAGCCCAAACGTTACTCAGTTACGCCGCAGTTTACTATCGTGGCCAAAACCTGAAACGATAATATCAACTTTCTTCCTTTTAAATGGTAGGTTAATCGCTTACTGTTTGTACCTTCTCTTTTCTTTTATATTTGTGAGAGCTAATAAACTTCACTAAAGTTCATTATTTTTTATAAATTGCAAAACCCAGACGGAGACAAAGCTTCTACTGTATATCTTATCTCTGTGTAGTTAAATTTTAATATGGATTTCGGTACAAGCCGCTGCGCCCAAACTTCGTTTCTATTTGTCCAAGATAAGATGACATCACTAAGTCAGCAGTTAGTTAGGAACTGGCAAGATCCGAGAAAGTGATATTTGACCTGTTAATGCCAATTTCATTTCATTCTTTTCATTCGGTAAAGCAATCAAGCTATAGTGCTTAATTTAAAATCAACGTTCAGTTTTGAAATGATACTTATGTATTTATTTCACCGATTATTTATTCGGTGTCTGTATCATCCGCCATATAGATTAACACTGTAGGTTTTACTCTTTCAGCTTCAGAGTGAACCACAACAAAAAAAGTCATCTTGGATCGGCCAGTAAAGACATACAGTAAAGTGTCGTGTTTGTGATAAACTTTCTGTGTATTATAGTTTTTGATGTGTTAGGGAAACGTGTTTTAGAGTTGCCTTCCCAATGACTGCACCAAGAATGGTTTACGCTACAATAGATTGAAGAATCCACTGAAACAGAAGTTTCCATATAGATCAATTCGGTTAAATCTGGGGGAAGAGAGTAAGTAGACAAATTCACTTTCATCCTAGATTTAATTATAGGTTTTGGAAACAAGATGGAAAATTAAAACCACTTCAGGACTAGGACTGCTTTAAAGTAGGTAACTGGTATTCGTCGGATCATCGCTCTTCAATTTGTCAGAAATTAATTTTCACGAAAAGAAATAAATAGAACCATTAAATTAAGGGTTATTTACGGCTCGATTACGTATGTTTTACTAATGTAGTTTAAGTTGATTTGCAATATATTCCAAACAAATTTCTATTGTTATAATTTTCTAATGTCAAATTGTTTTATTTAAAATTTCTTTTGTTACCATGGACGCTAATAATACGATTGTTGAATAATTTAACCTGCCTTTTGTTTACTCTAAGTTGAATAAATCAATTAATTCATGGGCATAAATAAATAATGGCACGAATCCGTATTCACTACAAAAATGTAAAATAATTACACCAATTCCTATTTACATTTCAAAGATTTATAATAAAATTATTTATTTTCGTTTTAAAATGAAAATATATTTACTTATAATTAAATTTTCATTTTACCAACAGTTTTTCTATAAATATATTTTTATTGCTAAATAAACTGTTTTTTTACATGGTTTACATTAAAAGCTAGTTTTTGGATCTGAGGATTGAATTACAAACAACAAATTATTTTCCAGCACACAGTGATTGTTACCGTTCCATGACTATCGATGTTTTTGTATAATGTAACTTCTTCAAGAATGACAAAAACTATTTGAAAATAGATTGAATCCAATCCACCATTTTTGTTAGTATCGAATCAAGTTTTCATGAATTCCCTTACATAACAAGTAATTAACATTTAATTGTAATAAAATTTTATTAGAAAAAAAATGTAGTATTCTAATTTAAAATCAAATTTTTTTTATATGTTAAAATATCATCAATTCAACAACAAAATCTTAAAATTTATAATATGCTTATAACAAAGCATTAACGCTATCTACCAATATAAATATATTTTATCACTTAAATAGTTAGTGACACTGTGTGATATTATTATATAAATTTATCGTTCGTGGTAGCAACATTTCGATATAATTCGCCGAGAATATTCATATTGATACACGACAATACAATAAGTGCTATATCTTAAACTGAAATATAAATATTGGTTCTGCTTCAGTTAAAAAAAAAAAAAAAAAAAAAAAAAAAAAAAAAAAAAAAAAAAAAAAAAAAAAAAAAAAAAACTGTCGACGCTCAGCTAAATTTTATAAGTACGTTCTATAGTGGCATAAACCTGACAAAATATCGCACTGGTATCTTTGTAGATGTCATGAAAACCCTCTAGAATTTACGATCCTGTTATCCAAACTGCATGATGCAGGCGTTAAACGGATCGTGCTTCGATGGCTACGTCCAATTCTAACTGATAGGACGCAACGGACCAAAGTCAGTAACGCATCTTTTGATCTCAGAAGTGTAAAGTACGGAATTTTTTAGCGGTCAGTTCTCTATGAGTGTTTTTTTCTTCAATATATGTGACCAGCTTTTATAATGCACGTCTCTCAAAGGTGATGATGTTGCTTTCTCAGACGATAAAGCTTTGTCTGAATTTATGTAGTGATTCGCTCTAAAACTAAATATAAATTCCTTATTGAATCCTTTAAAAACCAATTCTAAATTACTCTGGTGGATGTGAAGTTAGAGACTTCAATTTGCAACCTAGAGGTCAAACTCCATGCAATAAAATCAATATTTGCATCGAAACTGATTTTAACTACTTTTATGAAAAATCTTTTACGTGCTAACGCCAAAGTTATTACCTGTTTATTACATAGTACATAATAATAGAGTATTATTATTATATATATATGAGAGAGAGAGAGAGAAAGAGAGAGAGAGAGAGAGAGAGAGAGAGAGAGAGAGAGAGAGAGAGAGAGAGAGAGAGAGAGAGAGAGAGAGAGAGAGAGAGAGAGAGAGAGAGAGAGAGAGAGAGAGAGAGAGAGAGAGAGAGAGAGAGAGAGAGAGAGAGAGAGAGAGAGAGAGAGAAATTATAGTATTAACACAAAATGCTAAAATTCACTCTAATATTCCATAAATCTACTTTGGCTAGTTTAGCATTTGGTGAAATTAAAAAAAATAATATATTTTGAACTGATCTCATTAATAGATTTTTGTTTTTAGTAATTAATTAATTAAAACGACACAAAATAATATAATAATAATAATATTATTTAAATAGTAATAATTTGATAAACTTCTATAATAATTAAATTAAATAAATAATAAGAAAAATAATAATGAAATGAATATTGGTGTGCTTAATAAAATATAGTTAGGTTAAAATTGTGTACTAATATTTTAACATTACTTCAGAAAGTAATAAACAAAAATATTTAAAACATAAGACCGTGAAAACGAATATCGGACTATTTTAAATGATATTCCATCTTAGTATTACGTACTTGAATAATAAAAATTGGATGGTAATGATTGGCTTTATGGGGAAATATACAAACGGATTCAACCCTATAATATGTAAAATATATATTCAAAAATAATGTTATTTTTCCAATATTTTTTACTTTTATTTCAATTTATTTTTAATAACAAAATAACTGCATGATAACGTTTTATATACGCTCATGTTACTATTATATTATTTTGAGACTGTAGATAAAATTATTTGTGTTTTATTCTGTTCACCTAATTTTTTCTTAACACTATTCACTTTATAAAAGACTTGTATCACTTCTAGAAATAAATATTTTAATGTAATTATTTATCAATCTAAATGAAGAGATAGCTTAAGAAGGGTGTTCAAACGATTATAAAAACAAAAATAATTTCACCCTCAAGGGGTCACTTCGGATTTGGTAATCCCGAGGGAACCTAGCTGGATCTACACATTTATTTATCTTGTCTTTTGTTGGATATTATTTATACATTTAGATACCTTTATTTCTCTTACTTATCAGGTCTTCATACTCGTTTCCTATCCTAACGATATTAGCGTATTCAAAAACTAGAGGTCTTCTTTACGTTATTTTTTTTCCTCTTCTTACAATTCGATGACGACAAGGGGGTTTTTTATCTTCAATATATAAAATCTGATAGTTTTATCTGCAAACATATGATAGGGTAAGATGTGACATTTAGTTGTAATTCTTGTTTCAATAAATTATTGTGACGAATTGCATTTTCTTTATGGAAATAATCTGGTACAAGTATACCACACAGTTTACTAAAATTCCAGGATAATAACACATTGCTTTCTACAATTTTAAACCAATTTTAATACTTGTATCTAAATACATACTGCAAAGTCAATAAAAAGAAATATATTCTACAATTTTTAAAGAAAAAACTAAATATTGATAATTAATATTGGCAGTTCTAAGAGACAAGAGCCTTACCGATTAGGTAATGTAAAATTTTCTACATTTTAACTAATTAATAAAAACAAATTAAGACAAATCAAAAACAAGTGTAATTTCTTAATTTTCTGTCTTTAATTGCAGAGGATGGGGAGCTGAAGTATGACAAAGCTGATCTCTTTAATTTTGTTTTAGAAAAAAAGCATTAAATTTGATGTATCCAGACAAAATTCAACTGTTTATAATTAACATTGTTTTTCTTCTTATTGATTTATTTTATTGCTGTAAATTATATAAATTTAAACACACACACACACTCGTAAATAACTTTTTCAATATGAGCTTTAAATAGTAGAAAATAGTGTACGAGGAAAATAATATTCAGAAACCAACAACTATAGTTAAATTTTAAATATGACTTTCGTAATGCACAACTCCATGTTAAGTCATGTTTAAAATAAATATAGGGAGTTCCTCATATTTGAATTTTCTTTAAGATTGTCTGAAACAAAAATATCACAATAGTTGTTTCAAAAATTTTATCGTGCCAAACCAAACCGAAACCATAATTCACTACTTGAAGTAAAACTAGCTATACATTGCAATTTAATTATAAATAACACTAAAAAAAATATGATCAAAAAATAAATATAATAAAAGATAAAATAGTAGACAGAAAGGAAATACCTTCTGAATTATATGTAATTCCTACCTTTCTAATGGCATCTTGAATCCACTCTATAGATTTACTTATTTCTAAGTAGTGATTTCAGGTTAGGATAAGGTAATCATCAATTAATTTACGAGAAGATTGTAATACTAACGAGTTCAGAATCGCACAATTTTGAAGTGTTTAATATTTAAATTAAATTGTTTTAATTGCAGTTTTACATATTTTCGTCCTATATAATATAATTTAATAAATAAATTTAATTCAATAAATAATTCACATTAAAAATTCTACGTTTTAAAATGTAATTAATTTATAATTAAGGTTGAGAAAAAATATACTCTAAATTGTACATAATTATTACTAAGTGAATTTAATAGATCAGTATAGCAATTAATTTATATGTATTTTGTTTCTCAAACAAGAGGTCAATTAATCAATTAACCCCTATTTACACCAGTCACGTGGTAAAATTGAAGTGTAAATTTACGCTTTCAATACTAAATTAGGGGGGGGGGAGAATTACGATTTTATTAAAGTCATATCGAACGACTTTTATACAATTTTGCTCAGGGGTTGGCGTAAAGTCAAGAATAAAAAATAATAGTTCACATAATATATATATATATATATATATATATATATATATATATATATATATATACATATATATATTACATATATATATATATATAAATATAATCACATTTCTGAATTATTTGGTAAAAAAAACTACGGTGCTGGTATAAATGGCTTATTGTTTTCAAAATTGGCTCTACCAATTACATAAAAAGTTTAGTAAAATAGGGTGAATACTCATGTGTAAAAAAAATAAATATAATGATTCAAGCAAAATTGGCTTTACATATTTCAGGATAAAGATTTTTTCGAAGACAATGTTCATGGTGGTAATTACCGAAAAGATAATTTTTGTTGACGATAAATTTTTATACTTTAAGAATATATAAATGATAAAATTTGTTCATAACTATTTATTCAACTTTTGGACTCTCAACATCTACACTCCTGATTTTTATTAGAACCTCATGTATAAAATGAATGCAATATAGCATACCATTATTTTATAAAAGATTTCCACTAAATACAGAACTACTAAATGAATTTAATTTAACAATTACTTAAGTTTTAATCATTGTTTTTAGAAAACAGTAAAATATTAAACTCTATACTAATCATTTGCTAATGCACAATATGCCAATTTTAACTGATCTAAAAAATGCCCTCTGAGGTACTGAATTGAAAGTATACAAAGACCGAATAGAATAAAAATATTTATTTTATATGTTTAAAATTAACTAAATAAAATCCATAATTTTTAACATTGACATCTAAAGCTCTTTGTACATAATTATCTAAGTCAAACATAATAAAGAAGTGAACTGTTGTACGTAATTCTGATTAGAAGAAGTGAACATAAATCTGTCATCAACTGCAATTAATGCAAAATTAATTATCAAAAATCATTAATAATCTTCAAATGGGTCATGTTCAAACGGATCATGTTCGGTCGGTTCATGTTCAAACGGATCAACTTCAATCTGTTCATGTTCAATCGGATCATCTTCAATCGGGTCATGTTCAATCGGATCATCTTCAATCGGATCATGTTCAATCGGATCATCTTCAATCGGGTCATGTTCAATCGGATCATGTTCACTCGGATATTGTTCGGTCGGTTCATGTTCAATCGGATCATGTTCAATCGGCTCATCTTCAACCGGATCTACTAAAAGCGGGTCAAACCAATTACTAAAAGGTCTTCCTCTGTTGGATTTTGTATTAGGTTTTAATTTTACACATTTATTTCTATCTTCATTGAAAAGATAAGCACACTTCAGACCACTGCAACAATCCCTTGAAGTAGTACACTGTAGAAAGATAATAATAAATATAATATTAGTACAATAATAAACTGTGCAATAACATTGCATTAACTTTTTCACACAATAATCTACAATATTTAAAATTCATTCCCATCTCTCAAAAAAATCTGTATTCTTCGTTTAAAAAAATAAATAAATAAAACTTGTCTGCAGATACTTTTAAAATGTCTCTTTTATCAGTAGAAGGTTGTGTAAAAGGAACCACCATTTACAACTAGAAAAAAAAAGTATAACCAAATATTATTTATATTTATGGTCGTGCTACGCTTGATCTTTCTCGTATTCGTTTTCAATATTTTTTAATCTCAGTTCAAAAATACATTTTTATTTATTCCAATCATCCCATAACTGTAACTTATTTTTACTAGTAATTTTCCATACATTATTTGTCTTCAAATTTGTTAAATCTTGGCACGTAATCAGTTAAACCACACCCCGATTTTTTTTTTTTATTTACAACGCCCAAACCGGCATTTTTGAAGATTATGTAACTAATACGTATGGGATAATAATAGAAGCTATATTCTAGTAAATAATTAAAGCCTATTTTTTGAAAAAAATAGTTTTTCTTGTTATTTATCAAAACAATGAAAATAAAAGTTCCGAGATATGACCTAAATGCATCCACGTACCAAAGTTGATCAAAATATGTTTATCCAATTTTGTCTAACAAATTAATCCAACAAAAATTTGTCAATGATCAAAGAACCTGAAACGAAAACTTAGCACAATTTTTTTCCCTTCATGAGAAATTAAAAATAGCCAAAATAGAGGGAAATATGAACATTTTTTAGAGCCTTTGAGATATTTGTAAATATGTTTACTTGTATAGTAAGTAATATGTCTGTTACGTTTTAACCACTTTTTTGGACAAAAGCAGCCTGATATAAAAATCTGTAAAAACATAGATTTTTTTTACCATAAGCAACTACGTATAGGCTAGACGCTAAAAGACGGAAACGGAAGGTAATAAACTTTGTAAAACGTTTTGTTTATAGTGTTATTTTATATTATCATTTTACTTTCTAAGTTAAATGGTATATGTGGTATATGTATTATAATTGTCGGTATATGTGCCATATACCGACAATGTTAACTAAATGACACATATCTCAAGAACGGTTAAAGATAGAACCATATTTTTATTTTATTTTAAAGATAATTCAAATATCTAGTTCCTTACATATCGTTTTCAAAATTACCAAAAAAACAAAAAAGTTTAGATTTTTTTTTTTTTTTGCAAAACATGATTTATTTTCCTATATTTCATATTTAATATACTCTATTTTTGTTAAAAATTTATATACATCGTTTAAGGAACTAGATATACATCCAATCTATCTGTGTTTAAAATTTAAAACCTCTATCTCTAATAGTTATTGAGTTATGTGTCATTTAGTGTTTGAAAATAACGTTTTTCGGAAAACAAAGAAAAATCATGGAAACAAAAGAAATTTTATTACTAACAAATTAATATCCCCCTGCACAGTAAGCTGGATTCTCAAGGACTTCTGATTCATAAAGGTCTTCCATTATTCTTTTCTGTACATTTCTTGACTGCCTGATCTTTTTCTGGAGGTTCAGAGCCGCTCTTTCTCCGTACCTCATGCGTTCTTCGTCGAGCGGCTTCATCGCTAGCACCATGTTTCTTCCTGCCCCCAAACCCATTTCTTCCACAACTTTTACCTTAGAAATATATCCTTCATTGAAGCAAGAAACAGCTTCATATACTCCAAGCTTAAGGACAGGAAGCGTCACAAAAGTTCGTTTTGGTACACGAGCCCAAATCACATTGTTCAATGACTCGTTAGGATTTTGGGTTTTTCCCTTCAAACATTTTTCTAAAAGAAGAGAATTAGCCAACGATTTAAAAATAGGCTTCATTGCTAACGTAATAACCTCAGGTATGTGGAAGTGATTTTTATGGTCATATTCGGAGTTTTTCATTTCCGTTTTATAGCATATACACCAGGTATTGGCGTCCTTGGGGCAAAGTTGTTGCGTCAGGTTTTCATTTGTGGACTGGATATGGAAATATGTAGCCCATATTGCTTGCAGCATGTCTTTCACACTATTAGTATTCCTCCTAATAGCTAATCCGTAAAAGGTTTGAAGTATTTTAATCCTTTCACCAGTCAAACGTCATTTACCTTTGAGGGGTTTGATATCACTCAACTTTTCATTTTTTAGTTTGAAAAGTCGTGTCCCCATACTTTTCTGGGAGTGGCATATACACTCTAGTTTGTCTATAGACACATCCTGGCCATAAGGCTGGGCCTCATAAACTGCCTGATAAACCTCGAATCTCCGTCACCCAAATACTCTGTGTACATTACATTGTACAGTACTTGGGTACGGAGCGTATACGAGAGCACATAGTTCTGAAAATTATGGCCGAAATGGTTTGTAAGGCTTTTATAATAAATTTTTTACGTGTGTCTGCAGCCGCTTATATGTAAGTATTATACAGAGTGGGCCATAAGTCACTTGACAAAAATGCATTGCGATATTAATTATTAATTTATTATAAAGTATAAGTTAAGTAAGTATAAATGTTTACAATAATTAAAGTATTGAATTGTCCTACCCAATAACAAACACATACCTAAAGTAAATACTGTTGTTTTGTTGTAACAGCTGACAGGTTACAACAAAAGTCAAATTGATACTGAGTGACTGGTAGTGTCAAGTGACTTATAACCCACTCTGTATATTGTTGGATTCAGAAAATAAACCATCCAAACAAAATATCTAAATATATATATATCCAGATTTTGGGTCCCCATAGGAATATTATCTATCTGTTTATCTGACTACCTAACATCTGCAGTATGAGCAGTGATATACAGCAATAACGCGAGGACCAATTTTAATCAAATTTTGTTTTTGAGAACATTTTCGACATATCTCGAAATTTTTTAAATATTTGTTGTTAACTGTCAAAATAAAAAGCGTATTGTACAATGTTCTCAAAATCGACTCGAAACCTGTTGATCATATTCGTCCAAGCATAGTTTCTACAACTTTAAACCAAAAAGTATTCTTAAAATATATACTTTAAATGTTTATTTTTAATAAAGTGAACTTTTTACTGTATATGTTGTATCTTGAAAAGACTAGGAAATAAAATTAGCCAAGCAAAGAAGCACTTAATAATAACTTAGTGGTAAATACTTACTACTGCATATCTTCTCTTACACATCCTCACAAGAGTTGTCGATGCAAGGATAAGCACAAGACCAAAAAGTAAATACTTAAAACCTTTCATTCTTGTAGATCTAAGATGTAACTAAATACAAAAACTTACATTCACGAAACATGAACTAAATAAAATTATATTGAGTCGAATGGATTATCTATGTATAATAATACCCAACAATTGTCATTTGTGTAAGCACTTATTTAATTGTTGTATATTGTACTTGAATAGCTTCATTATTTCTGTCATTATTTATCGTAACCCAAGCGGATTCCCTTACTTATGAATTTTAAAAGCTTTATAATTAGGATTGGATCTCTTGATCGCTTTAATAAAGAAACAATACATGATTCCGTCAATCCATATGCTATTCTAACGTAGAAATTAGGTTTTTTTGTTTTTCTTTTTTTTATGTTAGTTGTAATTAAAATTGACATAAATTTAGGAAGCAATAATTTAAAGGCCTTTAAGAGAATAGTGTAATCACAAATTGGGTAGAACCAAAACAAAAAAAATTTTTTGAAAGGGTTAGGTTAGGATTTATAACTAACGTAAGTAGAGGTAAAAGACAAATTAAAGTCTATTGTCGAAATAGTGATTAGTTATAATTAAAAAATATAAAAATTTACTCAAAACCTTTTATACTTCGGCAATGGCGTCGGAAACCAAATTTTTCCATCCCTAAGAAAAATTGTAATTTTTCAATCGCTTTCGGAAGCATAGTCTATATCAGTAACGTGGAGAATGAGGCTAAAAACCATTAAAGTCTGTAATATCGACTAAATGTCCCAGGAATAAGAGACATTAACAGGGGAAAAGGGTAATTTAAAAAGAACCCTTTTGTTTTTATCCAATATTTCTCTACATGATTTCAATATTATTCACAATTTATTTATTTTTAATTTAAGTTTTTTTTTTAATCATGATTTGTTACACTGAGCAATGAACATGAATTTTCAACAAAGATTTTTTAATAATCCTAGAAGCATTTTTTTTACGATTTGGTATGACCTTTACCTCAGCGTTCATGCTTCATTTTCCCTTTTTACCCACAACTCCAGAAACGGAATTTTTGGGGAGATGGTAGTGAATAATGTTTATTTCGTGTTTTTACATTATCATTGTAACAGAATTGCAAAAACATCGTTTGAGATAATTTATTTTATGATAATCGGCAATTTTAATTTCCGTCGTAATCTAAAATATTGAGTTATAAAGAAAAAAAATGATTTGAGTTGTAGCAAATTCAATTTAAATGGATTGTATCTGTCATTTGAGCTGTAGAGTCTAGACATAATAAAAAACTGTTTTGAGTGAAGCAAAGACTACCTCAAAACAGATACTTCCACACAAAAACTCTACATTAATTTATATTGTATCACATACGGTTTTATATATTACATAAGAAAGTAATAGCTTCGAACCCCACCACATTTCAGTCTCGCCATATTTGTAACATGATATTGCTAGAAAATAAAGAAGCTATAAAAAAAAGTTTGTATTGACTTCAATAGAATGTCCTATTAAGACAAGTATGAATTCCATATGCTTGGCGAAAATATCGTGTTCGTTCATTCATAAAATCTATTGTGTCGTAAAACCTTAAAACGTGTTGTAACCGCTTAATACATGTCCGCGTTTTTATATGTATTCACAATATAATATAGTTTGGCGAAAATGAACTTTCACAAAGTTTTTTGCATGTAACCAGTCTTAACACAAATTTCTTATTAACAGGCTAAAACAGGTTGTGACTGTTTTGAAAAACAGTCAATTTTGCTTAATGAATATTAAACATTTAGTTGGTTTGTAATGCATTGTTTCGCTTTTTCGAATACAATATATCAGTTTAAGAAGAAGAAAAATTAGCAAAGGATTTGTTAACACAATACCGAAACGTATTATTAAATATAGGGAGACAAGTAAATGGTTCCTATTGTGCACATGTAGGTACAATACAATATTATATATTTCAATTATATTCCGTTGAACGGTAATATTGTATTTTTCATTACTTTCAATTTTCAAAACACAACATGCGATAAAGAAATAAAAATAATATTTCTTCCTAAGAAAATCTTATGACTTTATGGAACAGAAGTTTTTTAACAAATTATTAAAAGTCGTCAAAATTACCTGCGTTTAAGTTAAGACCTAATATAATTTTAACTGAAAGATTTGTTATTAACCTTCGTACTATATGAAAGACATATGTATTTCAAGTTGAATTACTGTTGTATTATGTTTTGTTGTTGCTACGGAACTGCGTTATAAGAGAGTTATGCATGCTCCATTGCGTTTTATGTAATATTGAAGTCTGTATTTATTCACAAATTCTAACCCACTATGTTACGTTATATTGTATCTTTTAACTACTTTAATTTTATATAATTTATTTATTTATTTTGTTTTATCGCGACATGATTTCCTCTCGTATATAAATGTGTATGATTGACTAAGAGTATATTATTGTACACGAATTAAACACTACATTTGTAAATGAAGATGTAAGGAAATATCCTTTCAATAACTTATTATACAATTTTATTTTGTATCACGTTAATTCAGCTTGTTTTTTTTAAGGGATTTATATTGAGTTAAATTGTATTATTAACAAAGAATGTTAAAAAAATGCTTTTAACTAAGATGTTTTGTTGTTTTGTATATTTATTTATATATAAGAGAAAATTATGTAAGTCATATTAAGCACCTGTATATGGATTCGTTTTTCTTTTCTTTTTTATAATAATAATTATTATAGTGTGTTTTAGTTGAATTTGAATTTGTTCGTTTTTTAATTGAAGGTCAATCATCAGATCAATATTATATTAAAATTTATATGTTTAATATTGTTCTATTATTATTATTATTATTATTATTATTGTTATTATTATTATTATTGTTATTATTATTATTATTATTATTATTATTAACTAATTTATCTTATAGTTGTACCAATGTTACCATTGTCAAAAAGATCGAAAAAACAAGTACATTTTTAACAGCAACCGAGATCTGAAAAAATGGAATTGGGAAAAATACTTACTCCCAAGTATAAATAATGATTATCAATTTATTTTAAATTATTCATTCACATCTCGCTTTCTACTTTTAAACTTTTTACGACTCGTTATTCAGTATAAAATAATATATAATTCCAAAGGATGTTGGTTAACAAAAATTAACTACAGAATGTTGACAAGATAGATGTGACCTAATGTCAGAACTAATGTCATCTTTAATTTTATGAAATTCCACAAACTTTTTTTTTCATTCACTCGTTAACTTAGATGCACATTTTTTGGATACCTGGTTATGTATGTTTAATGTAACAATCAATATGATATCTTTTAAACGTATTTTTACATTTTTCGTTGTATAATTTTGTAATTTTGATATATATTTGTTTCTCGATTCACTTTACCAGAAAGATAAATATTCAACTTTTCATAGAAACTATAAATCCATACCACTTAAATCCATGCACACTCTCGGATCTTGAGATCAAGGGGTTAGATGTTAGAAAACAATCTAACCTTTCGTTTCAGAGTAGTCTAACATTCAGACTGAAGTTCTGAGAATAGATTAGTCATACCATTTCAATTTACTAGAATGGAATAAGTAAATTACCATTACCATCAGCGTTACCAACCATTCAATAATTGGGAAATTCTGATGCTTTTGTATCACACTGCAATTGAATACGATACCAGTGTGGACATAAAAAATACAGGCTTTGCTAACGAAAACATTGATCGAGCCTAGTATTAGGTTTTTTCAGTTTCGTAGTAATTAAATTAGTTTTTAGAAATATATTAAATTCAACAATAGATGAAGAAGTAACTTACTTTTCCTGAACATTCACCAGAAATGAGATTTGAATTGCTGGTTTGTATAATCCAGCTATATACAGGGTGATCAACTCAATATGGCCACCATGGGGATCTAGGAAACTATCAGCGTCTCGAAAAACATTAAATTGGGAACCTTCCCAGGATTTATACGTACATTAAAATTCCGGTGTTACTGTATATTAAATCTTCGCCATTTTTCCAATATGGCCGACATCATTAATTTGTTTAATACAAACACCATATTTTTATTGCACTTTTTGGTATATAATATTATTTTATAACACTTTTGTTCTTTTGTATTTTTCTCTAAACGTAGCCGTTACGGAGGTACGGGCCGCCATGTGTAAAACAACCTTTTAAACACGGATGAATACATCCTTCTGTCGTCCGTAAATAAATTTCAATTTTAAATCTGTCACTTAGGTTGTTCAAGTAAATTTAGTAGTATGTTCTACCATTTCGCACTACAATAAATTGTAACTCTAATGAAGTCCAATCTCAAAACAATTTAAATATAAGTGTCGAAAATGTCATTCAATTAATACACTTTAAAATGATTTGACAGAAGAGTCACAGAATCGTTATCCTTGGCGTATATAATGTTTGTTTCTTTGATACTAGTGAGATTTTACTTCTCGGTTGTCAAATACTATCTTTATATGTTCAACAATTTTGGTCAGAAAGAAAGCTAGAATAAGTGAATATGGTATGATTTAACAGAGCAACAGAAATGGAAGTGTTTGCCATCCAAAAATATCCATGGTTATCCTACACACGTTTGTTTAATACAGTCCCCAGCCACATGATCTGAAACGGCTTGGCGTATATTTTCCAGAAGTTAGCTATATAGCTAATACCCTCGATCATACTCTAGAGACACATACCCCAGTCAAGGCGATCTTTTGAAAACACAATGTCAACTTAGGAATAATTAGCTGAAGAATGTGTAAATGAAGTACCATATTAAACAGATATAAAAATAAGCAAGGGTGTTCTCATAAGGTTCACAATTAATTTCTTAACTGTAAATAACAACGTTCCTCCCCCCCCCATTTCTAGGCTCATTCAGAGTAAGTACGGGGCTGGGGACCCCAGTAACCCTAGTTGCTTCTACACCTCTATTCTACTATTTGCTTGGATCCATCTCCTTAATCATTCCAATTAGGTCTATCTTCAATAGCTCTTGTTTTCTTCCTATCCTGATGTTATTAGATTATTCAAGGGCTGGGTGTTTTCATTTCATATACTTTTCTTCTTTTTCTATTTTAGCGAAGTTTTCGAAAAGTGTTTCTCCTATAAACAACAAGTCGAAAAATCAACAATTTTTCTACAATCATGCATATAACAATAGACCACAACTAAAAGTTTAAAGATATTCTCCTCGATTAAACCAGAACAAACATAATTTATAATGGACTCCCTTTAACCATAAGTAATTTAAGGTAGATGAAATTATATAGTGATGCAATTTATGAATGTCCTTAATGAATCTAAAATTAGAAAATAATCCAAACAATTTTAAAAATATTACTTAAATTTGCATGGAGAAAAAATGAACTTTATTATGTGATTTTTATATGAGTAAACGTTGAACATTATTTGTATTCTATTTTATAATTATTTACAGCAGTTTTGTAACGATGTATGCTTTTAATATTTTGTTGGGTTGTTATGTTTTTTTTTTTTGACAAATATCTTATAGGCCTTAGGAAGTAGATATATTGAAATTAATAAGCTATGCACTAAGTGTCTCCAACACGACTTAAATGGGAATAATATATTATAATTTGTTTGTCTTACTTTGACTGATTAATACATGTACATATGGAAATACAGCTTCTGCCATTGACTCGCTCTAAGATTAAATCTTGTTTATAAACATGAGTTTCAAATCACGGAAATCAAGGTTCATTATTTTTATTGCCATTTGTTCTTGAACAGTGACTTTCTTTAACTTTTACTGGTTTGGGTTGTTAAACTTTACATTTCCACAAAATATTTTAAAAATTGGTAGAACCTGTTTTAAGAATGCATGTCCGTTATACGTTACATAGACTTTTTTTTTAATTTTATTGATAATTTACGAATTAGCAGACAAAATAATAATTAAAACATTCAATATGTTTTCATTTAGTACCTATTGAAAAGCGGCTAGACTCTAACGATAGAAAGGTTGATGAGGTTGCCACAAACCTCGCAGATATTAATAGGTACTTTAGCTATGAATAAAACTCCCAGAATAGCAACCTAGAACGCAAATGTTCTAATGCAGCACATTCAAGAACTAGATATATTTCGTAACACCGGAAAAATTAGATATATGTTTTTATCTGAAAGCCACTTCACAAAGACATCATATATCAAGATACGTGGCTATTGTTGTTATTCTGCTATCCACCCTGCAGAAAGAGCTAGAGAAGAGGCTGTAATAATAAAATTATTAAATATAATCTACAGCACTATGAGGTTATAAGGATTGAACAAGAAAATCTTCTATGTAGGCTAATTGTTGTCAGGACTCAAACAAAGAAATTCAAAGAATATAATGTTGGTTATATCTACTGTCCTCCAAAATATAATATAAAACGAGAAGTGTTCAAGCAGATGTTTGAAACTCTAGGATGAAGCTTCATTCTCGAGGGAGACTTGAATGCAAAACATACATATTGGGGGTCAAGATTAATTAACCCAAAAGGGAAAGAACTATATGCAGCAGGAGCAGCTCTAGGATGTGGTTTTCACTCCGAAGGTAGACCTACGTACTGGCAGGCGGACACAAACAAGATACCGGATATTATTGATTTTTACATAACCAAAGGAATATCAGAAACATACGTTCACGTCGAAAAATAAGGAGAGCCTCTCGTCGGACCACTCTCCAGTTATATTGACAATTAGTGAAGTCGTAATATCAAACAAGGTAACAACCCCAAAACTAACAAATGTTAAAACGGACTGGACTATGTTTGGCGTCCTGGTGGAGGAATATATAAATGTTAATGTGCCTATCAAAAATGTAGTACAATTTGACAATTTGAAGAAGAGCCATAAAACATAAAAGAAGTACCAATATGTTTAATGAAGCCTTACAACGTGCTTCGTGGGAGAGTACACCTATAGGCCATAGAGGAACAGGAGGACGCCAACGGAAAAGAGAAATCAACTAACCAGTTGAACTAAGAGAATTAATTAAGAACAAAAGGAAGACAAGAAAAGACTGGCAAAAAAAGTCGGGACCCAGAGATAAAAACAACACTAAATAAATTGTTCAACAAAATAAAATCCTATATTAGACAGCTCAAGAATGAATCATTAAATAGTTTCTTAGAAAATCTTTCTACTCAAAAGAATGGAGAACCCTCCAATCAAAAATGAAAATGGTACATGGGCTAGAAGTGCACAGCAAAAAGCAAACTTTTTCGCGGAATATCTAGAGGAAACGTTTTAACCCCTACCAAGACAAACTTGTGAAGAAAGCATTCCCCCAATAGAAAAACAGGATGATGTAGACATAACTCCAGTAACACTCCAGGAATTAAAAAAGGAAATTAAAAGTAACTTCAATGCAAAGAAGGCCCCAGGGTTTGATTTGAACTCTGGCCAAATGGTAAAAGCCTTACTAGAGAAGGGTTTTAGGAAATTGCTCTATTTAATGCTTGTTTAAGGATCAGGTATGTTCCTCTTCAGTGGAAGGTGGGTGAAGTCATTACGATACTAAAACCAAATAAACAACCTAATGACAAGAAATCGTATAGACCTATAACGCTACTACCAATAATCTCCAACTTATTTGAGAAGCTATTGTTGAAGAGGCTTATGCCAATCATTGAGGATAGAAAGTTTTATTATGCCCCGACCATCAGTTTTATTTCAGGCAAGGCCATTCTACAGTAGACCAAGTCCATAGGATCACGAGTGTAGTGGAGAATGCGTTTGAGAATAAGGAAACATGTGCAATTGTCTTCTTGGATGTGACAAAGACCTTTGACAGGGTTTGGCATGAGGGACTGATGTGGAAACTACAAAGAATTTAACCAAGGCAATACTACGAAGCAAAGTCAGTCAATGTTAACTTTACAAACAGCAAGTTCAATCATCGGGTCTCAATTTTAATAAATTCTGTTCCAGTTCCCTATGGTAATTCGGCTAAGTACCTGGGAATGACACTGGATGTAAAACGCAAATGGAAAGAGCAAGTCAAAAAAACAAAAAAACAAAAAAGAAACAAGAATTAAACTTGAAGTCCAGGAAAATGAATTGCCTGCTTGGAAGACAATCACAACTGTCAATCCACAACAAGCTATTGATTTATAAGCAGGTCTTAAGACCAGTGTAGATCTACGGAATTCAGCTATGGGGCTGCACTAACAAGACAAATGTAAATATCATTCAATTGTTCCAAAATAAAGTGCTTATATGTATAGTGGATGCACCCTGGTACATCAGGAACGTTAATCTGCATAGGAACCTACAGATAGACCTAGTTAGTGATGAAATCAAAAAAACAGGCAAAGAAAACACAAACAACGCATCTTTCAACATGAACACCATGAGGTACAGGGACTGTTGGATGTCACTCCGGTGAATATATGACTGAAAAAGACCTAGCCTTTAGATCTGATGGACTAGAGTGCAAGGAATGTCCAGTAGGTCAAATCTTTTACAAGTGTAAAAATGTATGAAGTGTAAATTGTTAGATGGGTACATACTCAGTTGTAATATTGAATTAATAAAAAAAAAATAAAACATTTAGTACATTTTAGAGAAAAAATAATCAAAACATTACAGCAAATTTTATCCTATGGACCCCCTTTATATAAAAATATAAAAAAAAGGAAAATTCAAAATACGCCCATTTATCATATTTAAAATAAAATTTGTCCACAAGCAACAAAGATACTAAATAGATAAGAGAGATATATTTCCTAAAAACACTTTCATTAACTACGATGATCACAAAAGTGATATTTTGTATTGCTTTTAAAAGTAAAATGGTATGAAAATGTATATTTCAGTCACATATTCATTTTTCTAGCGTATTACTGCATTCATAGCAGACGTCATAAAAATTAAGAAATACATGTTTAATGGTCGGTATATTTGATTTCCAAAATAATTATGTATTAAGATCTTGTATGTGTAACCTTGTAGTAAATAAATTAATGGCACATGCTTTTATTGAATGGAGAGGAGCTCCTACAGACTATTATCGTTTTGCTTCATATAGACATTTACTAATTAGAATTCATGTCACTATCGTAACATGCTTTTCCATATATAAATAATGTCAAGGTGGTTGAGATAGTTTCTAAGTCTTATGCTCTACCTAGTTGTATGTAGTTGTTGTAGTAACAGTTCAGTGAATGCTATGTGCTATAGGGTCTCTCGACTGAGAGTACAGTTTACCTTTGCATGGTTGTATTTCATGACCCTTATGAATAATTATTAAAATACTTGTTTCTGGTTCTCCAAAGGTAATATACATTTACGTTTTAATATTATATTGAAAAATATTATACTATTTGCTTCCGATGATTTTTTCTTAATATAAATTTATTTTTATTTGTAGAAGTAAATTGTTTTTAAACATATAGATTTATTGTTCATTTTTATTGTCATAAATTGATTTTAACTTATGAAAATAATATTATATTTATTATTGAATTTATAATTTGTTTTTCAAAAATTTATAGCTATTGTGTTCTTAAGTAATATTAAGTGGGAGAGTTAATAATTTGATAAAACTATAGGTGTTTGAAATGAATATGTATTTTCAGTCAGGGTTCATGATACATCCGCGATAAATTCATGTTTTAGCTAGAGAAGAGTTTAAAATACAGAAAAAAAATGTACTTTAACAGTTAAAAAAGACTGTCAAGGGATTATTCAAGTAAAGTTTAAAATAATACAAGTAGTTATATTTTTACGATTGACATATTCAATCAGGAATAATTATTTTTAAACCGATTTTTTTTTAAATTTAATTTCAATAAAGCTTTAGAGGACAATATTTTTAAATACAAAAATCAGTTTTTTATTCGAGTTACTGACATATTCAAATTCATTTGTAAGACTCTTGAATCCTATTTTGGTTAAACGTTATTTCTATTAAGAGAAAAAACACCCAATGTTTTTTTTTCAAACAAAATCCAATATTCAAAGCCAGAAATTATATTTGTTTTTTTTTTTAAATCGCTGACTTTAATAAAACTGCTCTTTTTATTAACCGATGAATAAATAAGCCAACAACATTGTAATTTATATTGTATACAAATAAAATTAACCTAAACAATGGTTCTAACAAAAAAGTAATACACTAACCAAAAGACAAGAACAAAATATCTATTGGTTCAAATTTTTAAATTTAAGCTTGTGCAACTGCAAATCATCTTTATTTATAATTTTGAATAAAGGTAACATGTTTTCAATAGACCATATCTATGAACACATCGTATATCACAAACATAATTAATTTTCTGAATGAGTTACATAAATGATTAATTAATATTTTATATTTATACTAGTTTGCCTAGAGTATATATTTAATATATAATTAGATTATTTTAATCATTTACAATATATCAATTTTGTGAAATTGATAAGTTATTAGAAAGACTGGACCTTCTGACACAAAACCAGGAGCATTGAACTCCCCCCCCCATAATTTATTAGATTACATAATTGGTATTTATGTACCAGGTGTGCAATTCTTCCTCTTTAACTAAAAACGGAATTTAGGACAATTTAGCTCTCCCATCCTGTCCCTTCAAAATACTTATGGAGAAAGTTGATTTTAAAGCATCATCGATATTAGATTGAAGAGGAGAAATTATAAAGATTTAATTGTAACGTTATCAATTAAATTCTTTTAAAAATACAAACGAGTAGAAAAACACCGTGGTCATTACATAAAGGATTGGAAAGAGGTTAATCCAAATTTTAATTGCGTCCTTTATCCTATAAGTTGCCCAAAATTAATGTTTATTGACTAATTTAAAATATAACAATAAGTAAGTAACCTTTACGACACTTGATTAGAGAAATATTGCGCATGTTCTACAGAACGAAAACTTCAAAAGGGGTTGTTTACTTTTGAAATAATTTAATAGTTATTTAAATATTTTTGTGGTTTTGGAATGTGTACAAAAATAATCATAAAGCATTGTCAAATAATACCAGGAACAATATTTTTTAAAAAAATTTGAAATTCTATATGTTAATAATATCACTTTCTATTTACATATTATTTACAAATACGTAAATTACATATTGGAAGATAATCATCGTTTTACAGCCAATTGATTTAAAACTGAGTCATTTTGTTTTGTAAACAAATAACAAACGTGTTCAACTTAAAAATATACATAGCCTGTGAAATATACAGGGTATTTCTCGAGAGGTTGGCACAACTTCAGGGGATGATAGGGGACCTAAAAAAATCTAAAATTTTCATATAAACATAGGTCCAGAAAAACTTCGTCTGAGATTTGGTGTTTTATAAACATTAAAATTATTAAGATTGTGACTTATGAATTTGGTGTACGCATTATTTATGCTATTTCTTATCAGTATAAAAAAAAGCAAATCTTTACTATTCAAATAATCAAAATAGCAACCGTTTAAAATGTTTAAAGTCAAATACCTCGAAAACTGTAAATTTTACAAAACTTTTATAAGAGACAAAATGTTTATATTTTCCAATGTTAATCAAAATGGGATTTTTAATGTTACAAATTGCAAATGGTGCTCTATGTGACTATTTGTAATTTCAATGTTTACAAACTACTAACTAAGCCATGCAGACAACTTATTCTGTTTTTGGTATCCTATAAGATCGCCAATCTTTTGTTTTATTTATTTTGTTTGAGAACGAATCCTGCGCTCAATATTCTTAATTGTACTATTTAATTAAGAATAAGTGTTTATTTTGTTTTAATACTTTGACTTTTAATAAGACAAAATAAATGTAAAAAAAAATATTCATATTTATAACAATGTGTGTTTTAATAGTTGTGTGTCTTTTTTAAAATTACCATTTTCTTTTTTCATTTTAGGTTTTTCACGGTAATTTGGTTATTTTTAAGCTACAGAAAAATTAAAACACAATTTTGTTTAGAATTAGAAAATATAAATATTTTGTCTTTTATAAAATATTTGTAACATTTACGGTTTCCGAGATATTTGACTTTAAACATTTTAAACAGTTGTCATTTTGAATATAATAGTGAAGTTTTGGATCTTGCTACACTGATAAAAAATGGCATAATTATTGGGTTTACTAAGTTTAAACCCATAATTTTAATAATTTCTAAAGTTTTTTTAAAACACGAAATGGCCGACAGACGGAAAACGAAGGTTCGTCATATGAAGTATCATCTCCTGAAGTTGTGGTAACCTCTCGCGATAGACCCTGTATATTTAAGACAATATACCACAGAGATAATTATACCACATATAATACTGTTCAGTGTATAACAGTAGGGGTTAAGTTCCAACATGAGACAAACCAATTTAAAATGCGCATACACTTACAGTTAATGTCTTATCAGACTGTGGCACAGTGAGTGTAAGTTTCTTTATTAATTTGTTTAACCTTTAGGAATATAAAAATTTGACTTTCTAACACATACGTAGTTAGAGAAAGTTATGTAATTGGTCAAACAATCTATATCCAGTTTTTAGCAGAAAAATCCGGTTGGAAATTCCTTGCGTTCAAATTAGTTGTTTTTTGTATGGTTCTATCGATTTTTCTATTGCTCATACAGTTGCTTACAGCTTAAACAAGCTGACTGATTTCGACTAAAGTAGTATGTGGGCTTTGTTTGAAATATAGCTAAATACTTAACTCCGCGGCACAACAGCTCGTATAGAGATAATAGAAGGGTTTAATGTATGTTTTACACATTGAAATTCCCATCTGCATTTTTAAAATTTTTTTTAGCTATAAATTATTGTAGCTTCCTATTTGCACTTCCTCATGAAGCTGGTCAAAAGAGTAACATTTGAGCTCGTAATGGGATTGAACCCACTCATGACGTCAGAGCGCTAATCACTATGATTGTGATTGCAATCAACATATTTCTAATATTCTCTGCGTGAATTTTGAGGCAGGAAAGAATAGTACAGCCGTTTTTGTGTATACAACAAGTGAAACGTTTTCTTATTCACCCAATTTTCTCAGACTGACCAACAGTATAATTTTAAAATATATAATTGAGTACATTTAAAAGATCTCATTTTTTCAATTGTACATATTTAATCAATTGCTTAATTCAAAAGAAAAAAAACTATATATATAAATATAAATATTAATGACGTAACTAACAATAATGAAGAAGTACAAAATACAAATTATTTCTTAATCACTAACTATGATCAAACAAAGTAAACTAGAATTACATTTCTTAAATCGAAGATAAAAGTTATTTTCCGTCTCTAATGAAAAATCTAAATAATATTCACAAAACAAAACTTTTATTTTCCATTACTATTATTTTTACACATTAGAGTTGAAATAATTTTCAAACTTAAACCAAACCAGTGTTTACAATTTATTGAAACAAAAAGGAAAACACTTATTATAATTTAAATCTTAGTATCATATACAATACATAAAGAAATAATAACGACACGTATTTGGTGTTGGTTAGAAAGTTATACTTTTGGAGTTTTTACCATCATCTGGTAACATACTGGTTCATCTGTTCAATAACTTAACTTTCTTCAAAGTTGTTAGTGTTATTTATACTACTTTCATTTACTACTTCAGCTTTAATTCACACGCCCTCTTTAAACAAGTTTCCGTGATTGATTTCTCTTGTAAACATTATCGCTCTCGCCTACCACAGTAGAGAATCATGATAGTTGACATTGTCATTTCATCCAACCATGAACCCATATGTATTACCTTGTGTTTCATTCATTACATTTGGTCTTATAACTATATTTGGCAATGTTTACTCTTATTGTCGTAAAGCAGCTTACTTTTTTACCAACAAGTTGTTTTCTCAAAGTGACATTTAGATTCTAAGATATCCTGTGATGATGGAAATTTTCGAGACATAAGTGGTTCTGAAGGTGATAGATGGTCTGGTTATAAAGTTATTACTTTATTGTTTGAACGGCAAGTTCTACAATACCATTAGATTGGGTATAGATTGGACTGCCAGTCACATACATAATTTTCCATTTATTAATAAAAATTAAACAATTCATGTGCAGAAGAACATTATCATTTTTCTTGGTGTGTTATATGTAGCAAAATATTATTTTAAACACATAATTACTGTCTAGGATTTAGTATCTAGAAAAAAAAGCAATTTATATACAGAGTGTCAAAAAGTATAGGAATGTCTGTATATTTCAGCTGCTATTTAACATAGAGAGATAATCGATCCCTTATTTTCAAAGTGTCTACAGAAGAGTGAAATATTTTTTTGAAAAATACAGGATGATCAAAAATATACGAAATACGATTTTTTCGTAAATTACAAATGTTGATTATTTAATATTCTGACTCTCCAGATAAAACCACGTCAACAGACGTTTAATCTTTTTATCTATGATTTACTGTTAAAAAACTATAAATTCAAAAATGTAATTTAAATTATTCACATGGTCAAGTGTGTGTTTATCTACAACTACTATCTTTTCACCGCTAAATTTACTTCAATTTGTTTTTAAAAGTTTCAAAATATTAACATTTTACATTTAGATAATTTTTTTTTTTTTTTTTTTTTTTTTTTTTTTTTTTTTTTTTTAGATTTCGAGCATCTCAGTTTCTGAGTCTAACTTATTTATTTATTTATTGCTTACATTCTTACAAAAAAGAATTTCCAGCCATTTAGCCTTATATACATAACCCTTCCCCATAGTAAAATAACAATTTTTTTAAATAACTAATAACTACAAAAACTTGATTTTTAACAAGTAATACACTCCACCAAATTTAGCGATTACCTTAATTACATAAATATAAATAATAACATATATATAAGTCCAACTAATAAAACAATTATATCATACTTCATCATAACACACCATTTCTATAAATACATTCTATACATTGTAAATAACTTTATAAATAATAATTCTTTACAAACGACAATATTTATCTCCATACCGAATCCTGCAAAAAAAAACCCCACTAATTGTCATTATATACATCTTACTTATCTACCTCATTCCATTTCTGTCTAATTATCGCCATAAACAACCCTACGTCCCTTAGAACCGGTCGTCATTGCTTCTACCAATAAATTAATGATTATCCTCCTCAGACATCCATGATTTTAAGTGCTTGCCAATTAATCTAGAACGTATTTTTTTTAAATTTATTGTAATTTAATAATAAATGTTTTGCTGAAACATTACCCCCGAATAGCCGGCATGCTTTCCCTTCCATATTCCATCCCCTTAGCTTCCAGACACCCACTCTCCACCAAGCCATTCCCCCCTCTCTCTCTCTCTCTCTCTTTCCCATATTCAAATACTTTGCCCTCCCAAAATCTCCCATTACTTTAACAAAATTGTCCAGCGACGATTTTTCCCACATTTGAGTTGCCAAAATTTGTGTCTCTATATTTGTAAACTTATTCTTAATCTGCTTTTTTTATGAATTTTAATTTTAAATCTGAATTTTGTAATACCCATTCGAGGCCTATTTCTTCCATCTTTTTCTCTACCTTCCCTAACCAACACGTGCTTTTTAGCTTAATTTGATATTGAAAACATATCTGTTGCAAAAGTTCACATTTCCCATCCCTTAGTTTAACCCATAACTCCATACTCTTACCTAAATAATCAGCCTGAACTGGAAGAATGCCTAATTCCCATATCGCGGCACAATTCGCATCGCTACTAGGCACACTCATCACAGCCTTTGCAAAATCATTTTGAATGGTTTCCATCTCCCTAATATTAGTCTCGCAACCCCATATTTCCCCTCCATATAAATACACCGATTTTACTAAAGAATTAAACAGGTTTTTCAATAGCGCCAAACTTATATTCGGTAATTTTGTTACTATTTTATTCATTGTTATAAACGCTGTCTTACCCATTCCCTTTTCCATAGTTATATGATGATTCCAAGTGCCATTGCTACTTAGCTAAAACCCTAAATATTTTATTTGTTTCCCTACTTTCATTTCTTGTCCCCCATAGTGCCATCGTTCTGCTCTCGCTGGTTTCCCCCCTTTTTTGAAAACTACTATCTGGCTCTTCTCTACATTTACTTTTAAACTCCACGATTTACAATAATTTCCCAGTACACTTAGACCCCTCTGTAGATCCACAACTGACATCGATGGTATAACATCATCAGCAAATAGCAGAATCGATATCTCCGTTCCTTTTATAGACTGAGGGTGCGTGCCACCCTCCGGAATGTCTTCCGCTAGATCGTCTATAAACAATAAAAATAATATAGGTGATATTATACATCCTTGCCTAACCCCAACTTTACTTTCAATTTTCCCGTTTGTTATCCCCTGTGTTGACTTAATATTTAACTCTACGCTTTGATATATATTAATTAGTTTATTAATCATACTCGCCGACATACCTTTCCGTTTTAGTTTACGCCACATTGTCATACGAGATATTCGGTCAAAAGCCTTCTCAAAGTCAATAAATGCAGTATACAGTTTCCCTCTTTTTTGTTTTATTGATTTTTCTATTATAGTTTGCAAAACAAACACATTATGAGCCGTGCTTCTCCCTGCCTTAAACCTAGATTGATATGGTGACATTTTGTTAGAGACCTCAGCCCATCTGGTAATTCTGGACACCATTATTTTTGTGTACACTTTACTTAGGCTAGGCAAAAGATTTATACCTCTATAATTCTCCGGTTTATTAATACTCCCTTTTTTTTATAAATCGGACACAACAACCCACTTCTCCAAACACGCGGAAATTTATTTTCCCCGAAACTGTTAAACAATTTCAATAAAATATCTAAATTTTCGTCATAAGATGCGAACTCTTTCCACGCCTCGGCCGGTAAGCCGTCAGCACCGGCTGCTTTTTTTGATTTTAACTTTTTACACGCATCTTTAATCTCCCGTTTTGATATAATATCGTCTAATACTGGTATGAATACAGGTAATCTACCATCTAAGTTTAATTCGCTTACCGTACCTTCCCAAGTATCTTCTCCCCCTAATAAATTCGAAAAATATCTTATCCAATCGAGCCCGGAGATATTCTCTGATTTATAGTTTTTCTTTCCCGCAATACGTTTCACTACTTATTAGTAGCATTGACCAATTAATTCTACTGTCAACACTTAGACTACCTATTAAAAATGCTAAGTTATGTTCAACAGTCTTATTATCTACATTTTGCATATATTAGATTATTATATTATCATTACATTAATATTACAATAATTGCATATATTACATTTAAATTTTTGCAACTAGTTTCATCATTTTTATGACAGTTCAGAAAAACTAATCCACACGTGTCTATTCAAAGTCACTCTAACGCTGTGACGATATCACTCAATAATTTATAACAACAATTTTATACTTTTGCTGTTTTGATCAAACGTAGCCATTGTTTAACCACTTTAACTATAAAATACTTTTCAAACACAATGTCGTTTTTGCCAGTATAATTTTGTGTACACAAAAACTGCTCTTGTTTTTAATTCACCCGCTTCAGTCAGCAGCATAATTTAAAAATATATAAATAAGTATATGTATGACACGGCAGATCAGGAGGTTCTGGAGTTAGAAATGTATACTTCTACATTTTCTCCCTTGCGGATAGAACAGAAAAAGTTACAACAAATAAATATTAAGTTTCTCACGAAGATACTTATTCTCTAAAACGATCAGAATGATGAGTGTCTGTTTTCTGCATCCCACAGAAAAGAATCGACTGTTTTATTATTATTTTTCATTAGGTTCAATTGATATCTTTAGGTATCAAAAGATAGGTTTCAAAGACTTCTCTTGAATAGAAAATTGTCAAGACGTATATTTCTTTATTTGCATGTATTAATAAAACTGATTAAAGAGCAGACGTTGCTCTGAAAAAAAAAAAAAAAAAAAAAAAAAAACTTTCATAGTTAATTTAAGAACTTCATAATGTTTTAAGTAATATAATCAATTATAACAATAGTATATATAATACAATCTATATTTCCAATATATTTGCAATATCTGAAGTATGTGATAACTTTCGATATCAGAATTAAATTAAGGACCCATGTATATATCTCATAAAGTTACTTTATGAGTTAACAAATGGATATCGAGTTGTTTTCCAAATGTATCAGTTTTAAAGACATCCTACACCAAAATATTAGTTTTGGAATACTGCCTGTGGTCATCTATTTGTGTCTGTCTATACTATGTAAAGCATTGACTGATTTTAATCTTTTTCACACATCCCTATTAGTAACCAAAACTTATTTATCACCAAAAATGTATGTTTGGCAGTTGTTATTCAAACTAATTGGAGGAGATTATGCTTTTCACAACAGTTCGTGGATGATTTATTTGTTTCTTGTTTTTGTTTTTACTCACCATCCGGTATTTTAAAAAGATGCGAACTATATATTTTATTTGGGTACTTAATGAATACAGGTTAGATAAACATGTGATTGCTGTAGCATTTGTTTTTGTATTATGGTTGGTAACTGCAAATTTTGAGTTACGAAAAGCAAATGAAAAATTCGCTTCGAGACATGGAAACGACATTCCTCCATACCAAATTTAATTAAAATCAATCGTTAATTATTTAAAATTAATTAAGTTAAAAATGATTTAAAGTCCACTTGTTAGCTCTGCAGAGCATTGCAAATATGACAAACGACAGATAATAAACGAATATAATTTCAAAACTAAACACTGGTTTTTTTGTACCCACGCTTAAATTATTCTGTGGTATGTATATTTGAAAGTAAAAAATAAAGATAAAATAACATAAAACATTTGAAGTTTTTCTCTATTGCAATAGACGCGTCTTTATATCTTTGTTACTCTCATTATAAAAACTACAAAGTATGACATGACATTTCAAGGATGCTTACACTTGGAAGACATAAAAAAGAGCACAGAAAATACTGGAATATTTTAATAATTTCGGACTTGGAAACGAACCTTTGGAATTACATTACTTTATTACATAATAAACAAAACAAAAATGTTTATATTTCTAATACGTTCTAACATAAATTTTATGAAGTTGACATTTTTTGCAATTTTTTATTCAAACATTTTATTTACATATTTGTTTATCTTTATAAAATGTTATTATTATATAGTTTCAGATAGATTTGCAATGACAGCTTATACCTACATAATAAAGCTTGGATTTTCCAATGGAGTGATTACATTAAACCTTGCCCTGGTTTTCATCTTGACTTTGGTTCTCTACCTATACTTCAGATTCTATAAATACAGTGAAAATTTCATGCAGATGGCTAAAAAAATACCTGGACCAAGATTGTTTCCTATTATTGGTAGTGCTTACGTATTTGGAACAAATCCAAAAGGTGCGGATATAAGTTATACTGTATATAACGTACAATGCTAATTTGTATTATAAAACAAAATAATTCTATTCAACCGCATTCAATCTAAACATTTTATTTCTGAATTTAAAACGGAAGAGTAATTAAAAAACAAAATCAATTGAATAAACCATTTTCTAACTTATCATTATCTTATATAAATAATGTGATCATAAACTGTTTTAAATACGGAATACTGATTAAAACATCTGAACTGCAATTTGTATAAAAACCTATGAATCTGCTAGGTATGCATAATTGTTTTGAGCACATTGTCTTACTATTCCTTTTCGTCTTAACTTATGATTATGCGATTCTGTAAAACTCAATATAAAAGGTCTTCCTAGTCCCTTACGAAATCGTCTTATACAATCTTTTTTTTTTCTCTGCTTTTTTCTATGTTAAATTAACACGGTGGTCTTGTGTAAGTTATTATTTTTTATTTCCTTTAATTTCCAGTTTCAGTTAAACATTAACCAATTACCTTGTTAAAATTTATATCCAACCGACTATATGTTTGCTCATATTTATTAAATAATTTTACTTTAAATATTTCAAAATTTATCAATGTACTTAACGGTCTATCCTTAATTTATTTCAATCAATGTATATAAATGAAATATACTAAAAAGTTACTGGATTAATTTTAACTAAAATAGCAAATAACATACACTAACCGATAACAGGGTACATAATCATAGTAAGTAATAAGTTATTAAAAATGGATTTCATCCGAAACACATCAGTGGAAGTTAAGACAATGCTATGACTGTCAAAAGAATATACGCAAATGTATTGTTTACCCCCGAGCATACACAAATCAATTGTTTACGCACTGTCACTCTGATATTTGTAGTACTATCCTAAATTATGCTAAAGCGTTTCTGATGATTTTCATTTTGAACAGTAATCAATAGTTAATAAATAGGTGTTGAAAATGGTGTTTATCCAAAACGCATCGGTAGAAGTTTATACAACGTTAGGAATGGGAAAATATGTAATCAAATTGATTTGATAGGATAAAACTCGAATACAAGAAGTTACAAAAAATACGTGTACTTAATCAAATGCGTTTCAACAACAAAGTCGCCATCCTCAGTGATATATGAGTTGCAATAAATAAACTCTATAATACCAATTAAAAATATATAATAATGTGTTGACAGTGATTCACATCACAGACAAGGATGTTTTACTCTAAAGCAAGAGAATATGAAATGCTTAAGTAATCTTTGGTCGGTACGTTGTATGCTCCTTTCGTAATTTTAGCGTTATCCCAGAATGGATTACCATTTATACCTCTCATTATATCATAAGATGTTGGATCAATAAAGTTTTATTTTACTCCCAAAGAGAAGGAACCCGGAACCGTCCACACCAAGCTTGAACACAAGTCACTAGTCCTTACTGGGGATTCTTACATATACATAGAAGATTCAAAGTTTACTTAGGTAACTAAAGTTAATATATATATATATATATATATATATATATATATATATATATATATATATATATATAGATAGAGAGAAGAGAGAGAGAGAGAGAGAGAGAGAGAGAGAGAGAGAGAGAGAGAGAGAGAGAGAGAGAGAGAGAGAGAGAGAGAGAGAGAGAGAGAGAGAGAGAGAGAGAGAGAGAGAGAGAGAGAGAGGAGAGAGAGAGAGAGAGAGAGAGAGAGAGAGAAGAGAGAGAGAGAGAGAGAGGAGAGAGAGAGAGAGAGAGGAGAGAGAGAGAGAGAGAGAGAGAGAGAGAGAGAGAGAGAGAGAGAGGAGAGAGAGAGAGAGAGAGAGAGAGAGAGAGAGAGAGAGAGAGAGAGAGAGAGAGAGAGAGAGAGAGAGGAGAGAGAGAGAGAGAAGAGGAGAGAGAGAGAGAGAGAGAGAGGAGAGGAGATGAAGGAGAAGAGATGGGAGAGACCGAG